>LZPO01009119.1:13452-28938 GCA_001675575.1 Neotoma lepida
AAACTGTATGAACATTTTTGATAATTCACTCATCCTTTAGTAAACATTGAAGATTGTTTTTGTTTAAGTAGCTTAGATTCTAGAAAATGTTGTAAAATCAGGATCCTATTATAAATAGGGTTTCTGGGTAATCAAGTATAAAGACATTAGAAGTTCTTTTTGTCTATCTCATTTGCACGGGGAGAGGGAGTTGCACCATGGCTAAAGAAACAATAGCAATTGTTTTACGAGCACTGAGAAGGCAGTAAGCTGTGGATTCCTTATGCAAGTCCAAATGCAGCAGCTGGATTTGGCTTTATGAACCATGAAAAATAGTTCCCATCTGGAGGTTGGTGTTGAGTAAAGATGCCACAGTGAGACAGCATTTTATACACGTCTAACACAATCATTGATGCTTTCTAGTTCTAATTGGAAAATAATTATTGATGGTCCATGAATTTTAATATCAAATACTCAAAATGTTCTCAGCCTTTGTGTATGATTTGTTTTATTCATTTGAAATAAATCAGGCAAAAGCAAAAACCATCATTAAATTTCTTAATAGATAATTAGGCACTTAGTTATATAATTATAAGTACTTATCTTGAAATAAAAATTCCTTTGTTAATGGTGGCAAATTATTTACCTCTTGAGAAATGTATGTAGATATGTATATTACAATTCCTCATGATATAGCATGTTATAGATTATGTGTTCACCTTAATAAGCCTTCTGTATGACTACATAATCTTTGAAGTTATACATACATACATAGAATCTTCGAGGTTATTTTACTCTGTTTTTTTTCTTAGAAGGCATATGCTCAAATACAGTTAGATATATGCTCAAATATAGTTAAACAAATGTTTAACTATAAATCCATTTTCACAAGATTAGGACAGTACACGACAACACGTTCCAATCTTTTCTGAATTTGTTATGCAAATTGATCAAATTATTGCTTACTGCCAAGTTTGTTAGTAGAAATTTTGCACTTATCTAGGACAGAACTACCCCCTCCTTCAGTGTGTTTTGGACATAATAAAATTGAAAAACTGAGCATATGANGCTGGAAATATTTGTAGGTTGTCATGGACACTGCATTATTTGAAAATAAATGACTGAACTTTCTTTAGNCAAGCATGCCAATATTATTGCTTAATATTTTGGCTTTGTTACTTTGTTACTAAAGTTTTAGTTTTTTTTCCTTAAAAATCCTTTTTAAAATTTCTTTAAAAAGGGATTTCAGTAAAAGAAAGCCAACTTAATTTTTATATGACATTTGGTTTAAGTAATGTCATATATGTGTACTATATTTACATAATTTCNCCCACTTTTCTTCCCTCCTACTCCTCCTGTGTCATCTCCTCTCAAATTCATGGCATGTTCTAAAAATTATTATTGTTTAACACACACACACGGGAATAAAAATAAAACCCACTCATTCCATTTAGTGTTGCTGCTATGCATATGTTTCTATGGCTGATTACTTGGGATTGGATGATCAATGAGGAAGATCATCCCTGGGTAAGACCGATTCTCCCTTTCTCAGTAGTCATTAATTTCTTGTAGTNATTCATGTAGGGGTGGGGCCTTATGAAATTCCCCCAAACCATGTGGGCATGTCAACTGGTAGTACCATTTTTTCAAGCTTGTTTAAGCAACCACATTGTTGAGATTTCATGGGTGCCACTTCTCTGTCTTATATAGAAGACACTATCTTGCAGCAGGCATCCTGGTTCTCTAGCTCTTACAATATTTCTACCACCACTTCAGTTGTGTTTCCCGAGTTTTAGGTGTAGGAGTTCTGTTACCGATGTATCAACTGAGGCTGGGTATCCCATGTTAATTTCTTCTCTGCATTTTAACCAATTCTGGTTTTCTGTAANGGTCTCTGTATGCTGCAAAAATAAGCATCTTTGGTGACAGGTTAGAACTACACTTACCTGTAGGTATAAGGATAAGCACTAAGAATGCTGTTAGAGATTGTAACTCATTTAGGAAAGTGGCAGTGGTGGGTTTTCCTCTAGGGTCCATGACCTCAGCAGTCAACAGTAGTTGGCTAGGTTTAGGGNATCAGACATGAATCGCCTCCAAGCCCTGTGTCTAAAGTGTATCGTGTGCAACTGTGACCAAATCTGAAGGTTAGGAACAGTGTAGGTAAGACTGATCAGACATGGGTCAGTGTTTAGGATGAGTAATTGGGATTAATCCTAGGGTTTGGGGAAGGAAATAGAGGAAACTCCAAAGCCAAGTTTAAAATATTTTGAATAAAGAAATCTTTTTGTAGTATCTTTTTAGTTATAATGAAAATACCATGTAATNAAGAAGGCCAGAGGAAAAACAGAATATTAANATCGACTACAAGTTGTAGTAAAAATTTATTTATGGCACAGTTTATTAGGTAATTTGCTCTGTGCTGTGGTTTTCCTTAAATGTTTAGTTCAAAAACTAATCTCCTAAAGTGAAGCCAGGTCATTGAATTTCAGAGCTCTGCTTTTATGATTTCAAACTTAGCTTTTCTTCTCTAGAAATTACATGTTATGTTTATGCTTACTTAAAGTAGCTCATGTTTCCACAGTTTTTAATCTATCCCAGCGAGGAGAAGGTAGACAATATGGATGATTGCGAGGTGTTTTATCTGATTTGATTTTCTCTGTTTGCCCCACGGTGCTGTCACACAGCACAGAGTTGATCTATCCTCCACAGTTTGTTCCCTGGTTCCTCTTTTGCAGCATCACTATTATCCTTAAGGACCACTATGAAGTTAAATAAGGGTTACTAGAACATNAGAGCTATAATGTCAGACTGTGAGCCTGATACAAGATGTGACTGAGAGTTGAGTGGCGTACGTACTGACAACACTGGCAAAGCCTATGTACTTAGCAGAATGGAGTAGAAAGACTGTAACTTAACAATCTTATTTCTGAAATTTCCTATTTAATATTTTCAGGCTTAGGTTAGCCATGGATAACTGGAACTGTGAAACCTGCAAGCATAGAGAAGCAGAGTCTACTCCATGTAGTCTTAAATGTGTATTATAACATACTTTTTACATGTTATTGGAAATGAATATCCTATCTTTAAGTACTTCACTCCTTTTTAAAATTGGAACACTGTTTTCACAGTTTTATGACTAGTGAGCCATAAGCATATAACAAATACTGGTTGTTCTTTATGCTTAAGGAAGCACCGAGTCAGTGATTTTATGTCGCTCTGTGGACATTTGTCAGTGTTTGCAAATACTTGATTCTCACAGAGGCAGAGAAGTAGGGAGAAGTCTCAAAAGCTCCAAAAGCCCCAAGTGCTACANCAAACAGCCTGTCACAGCTCCAAGGACAGTCCACTTGCCTTGTTCACACTCTTACATGAACTTACCAAACACTAATTCTTCCTTCTATTTTTTTTCCTTCTTCTGAGACTTTTAAGTCTTTTGCAAAAAAAAGAGCATTTAAAAATGGTAAATCTTATGGCAACAAAGAATTATACTAGCCATTAAATGCCAGAATGGGAATGTCAACTTTATATTGAATATCCCAGCAACATAGTTAAACAAAAATCCAAAAAANTCTTTGATNGTGACACTGAAGNTCGTTGTAAAAATTCAAACTCTCCTCCCTCCTTCTCCTTCTGTGTCAGCCCTCCCACCCTCCCAGTCTGAGCCTCCTCCTTGTTTTACCCATTTCTCTCTTCATATCACCCGTGTCCTGCTATTCCTCTTCCAAGCCCTCCCCACCATGATCTTTCAAACTTTCCTACTTGGAGCTAGCAACCTCAGATTGGAGAGAATACGTGGTGTTTGTTTTTCTAGGTCAGAGTTTCCTCTCTCTATATGATTGTTTCTAGTCTCATCCATTTATCAGCAAATTTTGTGATTTCAGTTTTCTTTCGAGTTGAATAATATTCCATAGTGTATATGTACCACATTTTCATTATCCATTCATTTGTTGAAGAACATGTAGGTTGTTTCCCTTTTCTAACTGTTGTGAATAGAGAAGGAATGAACATGGCTGAGCAAATATATTTTCAGGTTTTAAATTGAGGTTTTTGAACCACTTGGAGATAATTTTTATGTAGGATGATAAATATGGGCCTAATTTCATTTTTATGCATGTGGGAATCCAATTTTCTCAGCACTATTTGTTGAAGATGCTGTCTATTCTTCAGTGTGTGTCTTTTGCGTCTTTGCCGAACATCAGATAGCTCTATCTAGTTATGTCTTACATTTTATACTTACCTAATCATACCTTGTACTAACAACTCCCCCCGCCCCGTAACAGGCANAAGAAATATCTTTTAGAATGGTTGGTCATGGTAGTCCAAGCAATTTCCAAAACAATATAGATAGTGTATGTTAATTTTGGTTGCCTCNTAGAGGTTTAACTTAAGCCCCCTATTGCAGAAGGCATCACACACTTAGACACAGGATTCATATTATTTGAGCTGGCTCTAACCTAAAAGTTTATCTCTTGTAATCTAGCTTCCATGTTANCAGAAAGTACTATGCAATGATGAATTTTTACATTTATTTGCAGAATTTTGTCCTGTTCATTATTATTTTTTCAGGGCTCCATACTTGCTGTGCAAGCACTCTATTGCTGAATTACATCCCCAGGCTCCTGTGTACTGTTAGACANGNTGTCATCCATTTTCCCTTCTTTCTGCCTCTGTCTTTATTCTTGTAAAACTCCTGCAATACTTGGAAATTATTTTACAAAATTCTTTCCAATAACTTATTACCCCCTTTTTTATCTAGTTTGTTAAAAATGCATGATTAGTTGTTTGAAAAATATTTATCTTAATTTTGAACTTACTCAAAAGGGGAATGACAATTGCAGACACTTCAAAGTATAGTGACTATAATTTATCATTCTTGTTGGAGAATGGGGACTATAGATAAATTATAAAAAGTAAGACCTTATTTCTTGTATTATGGAAATAACATACCATTTGCAAATTATTTTGCCTAGTGAGTCTTGTTTGGCCTAGTCAAGAAAATGTTAATGTGAAAAATAATGTGGACATATTTAACACACAAAGATATCGGACCNTCAAAAGGATTTAGTGTTTAGAGCATAGATGATTGAAAGAAGTAGATTGCCAAAAATTATGAAGCTAGGAAGAGAGGAGTCATAATTAATAGCTAGATTGTTTCTTGTTAATTAATAGCTGTATTGTTTCTTGAAGAAATTTAAAGACAAAGAGGCAATGTTATAAATAACTTGTATTATGTTAACCATGAAATAGTTTTTTGGATGAACCCACTTGGAGGAAATTCCTTCTTTGTACCTAGGATTGTATATCAAATTGTGAATTCCTGAGTATAGGAATTAAATTCCATTCTTTGAATTCTCTGAGTGAATGACCTGAGGTAGGAAGTATGTGTATTTAAATAATCAGAAGACATGATCAATCTATGGAAATATAGTAGCATTGAAAAACCACCACTGAACTTCTAGAACTGTTAAAGTTTCTTTTTTNCCCCACTTTAAGGTTTATTGATAACTCTTTTTTTGACAGATAATCGCTATTTTCTTTTTTTATTAAGAAAATTTTTTATTCATTTTGCATACCAATCAAAGATCTCCCTCTTCCTTCCTCCTGCCCCTCCAGCCTGCCCCTCTAAACCTACTCCCTATTCCCTCTTACAAGAAGGTAAGGCCTCCCAAGGGTAGGTACATTGAGTAGAGGCAGGTTCAAGCCCCTCCCCCTGCATCAAGGTGTCCCATTATAGGTAGTGGACTCCAAAAAGCTTGCTCATGCACCAGGGGTGGATTCTGATNCTCCTGCCAGGGGGCACCTTAAGCAGATCAAGCTACACAACTGTTTCTCTGTGCAGAAGGCCTAGTCCAGNCCCATGCAGGCTTCACAGCTGGTGATCTAAATTTCATGAGTTCTCACAGTTTGGTTTGGTTGTCTCTGTAGGTTTCCCCATCATGATTTTGATGCTCTTGCTCATAGAATCACTCTTCTCTCTCTTCGACTGGATTCCTGGAGCTCTGCCTGGTGTTTGGCTGTGGATCTCTGCATCCGCTTCCATCAGTTACTAGAGAAAGGCTCTATCAATACAGTTATGGTATTCACAAATCTGATTACTGGTATATGCCAGTGTCAAAGTTTCTTAAAGCTACAGAACAGTATGGAGATGCTATGACAAATGTGCATGCAACCAACACATGAATGTAAGAGATGTTGACAGTTGGTATTTGCTTCATATCTTAAATCTGATATGCACTATCTTTTTGAGATAGGATATTACCATGTTTCTCAAGCTGATCTTGAACTTGGAGTCTTTCTGCCTCAGCCACCATATAGGTGGGGTTTTCAATATAGACTTGGCTTCCTTGAGTACAATTTTCTTTTTTTCTTTTTTCTTTTTTCTTTTTATTTTTTCTAGACAGGGTTTCTCTGTGTAGATTTGACGCCTTTCCTGGAACTCACTCAGTAGCCCAGGCTGGCCTTGAACTCACAGAGATCCACCTGCCTCTGCCTCCCGAGTGCTGGGATTAAAGGCGTGCGCCACCACCACCCGGTGAGTACAATTTTCTTAATTCATTGCATTACAATGCTGTATGTTAAATCTTTTTGTGATGCTCAGGTTATTTTGAGGCTCTCAATTCTGTTTTGTTACTCCATATATGTCTTTTTTTGTGGACGAACGTCATTTTATTTTAATCATTTTGTACTTGTCATTCATTTTGCTCTTTCTTTCAGATGAATAAATGAGCCTAAAATTATATCTATCTATCTGCCGGAGACGGCATTCAGGATGTCTGATGTGCTGCCAGAAGAGTCCCGGATGGAGGAACCTGTGATCGAGGACACTGCTCCTTCCAGGCATACCCCACCGGACACTCTAATAAGTCTGCCAACCGTGGGCCAGGGAGAAAACAACCCTGGTGTCCCGAAGCCAGACTTTATGGCACATGCATGTCATGTGCACATCCTGTCTCTTATACACATCTAGATGTGTATAAGAGACAGCCTCTAAACCTACTCCCTATTCCCTCTTACAAGAAGGTAAGGCCTCCCAAGGGTAGGTACATTGAGTAGAGGCAGGTTCAAGCCCCTCCCCCTGCATCAAGGTGTCCCATTATAGGTAGTGGACTCCAAAAAGCTTGCTCATGCACCAGGGGTGGATTCTGATCCTCCTGCCAGGGGGCACCTTAAGCAGATCAAGCTACACAACTGTTTCTCTGTGCAGAAGGCCTAGTCCAGCCCCATGCAGGCTTCACAGCTGGTGATCTAAATTTCATGAGTTCTCACAGTTTGGTTTGGTTGTCTCTGTAGGTTTCCCCATCATGATTTTGATGCTCTTGCTCATAGAATCACTCTTCTCTCTCTTCGACTGGACTCCTGAAACTCCCTGCCTGGTGCCTGGCTGTGGATCTCTGCATCCGCTTCCATCAGTTACTAGAGAAAGGCTCTATCAATACAGTTATGGTATTCACAAATCTGATTACTGGTATATGCCAGTGTCAAAGTTTCTTAAAGCTACAGAACAGTATGGAGATGCTATGACAAATGTGCATGCAACCAACACATGAATGTAAGAGATGTTGACAGTTGGTATTTGCTTCATATCTTAAATCTGATATGCACTATCTTTCTGAGATAGGATATTACCATGTTTCTCAAGCTGATCTTGAACTTGGAGTCTTTCTGCCTCAGCCACCATATAGGTGGGGTTTTCAATATAGACTTGGCTTCCTTGAGTACAATTTTCTTTTTTTCTTTTTTCTTTTTTCTTTTTATTTTTTCTAGACAGGGTTTCTCTGTGTAGATTTGACGCCTTTCCTGGAACTCACTCAGTAGCCCACCCTGGCCTCTGTCTCTTATACACATCTAGATGTGTATAAGAGACAGCAGGTATGCTTTGCTGATTTCTGATCATCTGTTGAATTATCTCATCCCCTATTTTCCTTGTGATATTACCTAATAAAAGACTGGGGTTGAATCAGATCGAGAGAGCCAGAGCTGGGAGAGAGCTGGGAGAAGAGCAGAGAGAAGAGAAGAAGAACTGAAAGCTGAGAGCAGAAAGCAGAGCATTGCAGAACCCAGACTCTCGAGATCTGATGAGACTCGTCAGCTTGCATTAATATATGTGTTTGACTCTTCACTTGCGCCTACCAGATATCACTGCCCTTCAGGACTCACAAAACTGCTGAGGCTGGTCCCTGGCATCCATCCATCTATCTATCTATCTATCTATCTATCTATCTATCTATCTATCTATCTATCTATCTATCTATCTCCACTGTAGAATGATGGAGCTCAATGAACTCTGGGTTCTTGATCAAGTGCTTACATTCTAATTCTGATTTTACCGCTTGTTGGTATATCTCAATTTACTTAACTCTAAATTGGGAGCAATACTAGCATTTATACATATATATTAGTTTAGCACACAAAGTGATGTATTTCATCATGGCATCTTCACACATGTGTGTCATACTTTGTTCTCATTCCTTCCCCACTGCCCTCCTCACCCCTCATCTATGTGATCACCTCTAGCTGGTTCCTTTCCTTTTCCCAGTTATTCTCTATTTGGCTTCCTTATTGATTTATTGCTCCAAGTGCCTACATATACCCCATGACACTGTCTATTTTCCATACCCTTAATACTTCTGACTCTCCTCTCANGACACCTTTCCTAGTTTCAGAACCTATATATATATACACACACATATATACACATAAATATATTTTTAAATTTAGGTTCTGCTTATGAAAGAAAATAAATGGTATTTGTGTTTTTCAGTCTGTCTTAGTTTGCTTGTCATAAGATCTCCAGTTACATCCTTTTTTTCTGCACACTTCATGATTTCATTTTTCTTTATGGCTTCCTAATATACCCCTTTGTGTATGTCACAGTTTCTACATATATTCACCTGTTGAGGAACATCAAGACTGGTTTCAGATTTTAGTTATCTAAACATAGATGTGTAAGTAAGACTTAGTGTACTTCAGACATACACTTAAGAGTAAGCCTAGTAAACTAAAAGTTGATGGTTTTATCAGATTTGTATTAAAACCATGCACAAATTGTGCAACAATGTTATATTAATGCTATTAAAATTTTATACCTTTAAACATTNTATATTTCTTTAGTTCCTAAAGCTTTAACATGTTCTTTTATAAATTTGGTAAGTTTTTCTTTAAAATACTTACTTGTTAGATTGATTCCCAACAATCTAACTGACCACTCTGTTATTGTCAATAGGAATTTTTTTTCCACTGTAGAATGATGGGGCTCAATGAACTCTGGGTTCTTGATCCAAGGGCTTACATTCTACTTCTGACTTTACCACTTTGTTGATATATCTCAATTTACTTAACTCTAAATTGGGAAGAATAATAGCATTTATTCAATAGGATTGTTGTGGTGAGTAGTTGAGATAATATATACCTAAAATACAATACTTAACACATTTGAGATGCTGGTAGCAATACAACTTTTTTACTCCTATAAAGTATAATTTCTATTTTTCATTTATCCATAGGTTCTCTCAGTTTTTGTTGCTACAAAAGAGTATCTCATGATTGAATAGCGACAATTATTACATGGCTTACTTCCTGTTTTACAGTTTTGGTAAGGACACATTCCTTTTTTACTAATGGTTAATTGCACAGAAGTTGTTATTTGCCTGTTTTATTTAGCTCTTTCATAAAAAAATAGTAACCATACACCAATAATTTAAGACTTTCTATAACACTATTTTCTCTTAAATGCTACCTTCTTCATGAACCTGTAGGTTCTCATACATTGGCACAGTTCTTCCAGCTTCTCACACCTTCACATATCTTACTTGTGTGCCAACTTACATTGTGGGTTTATATATGTCCTATCACCCTACTCATATTCTAGGATTTTTGAAGTTAGGGCCAAGTTAGGTCTTGCTTTGAATATTTTGTACTGCTCTGAGCTAGTAGAATAAATAAATAAAGATATGAAAACTAAATATATGAAATATATGAAAAATGTATGATAATGAATAATAATATATATGAAAAATAGCATCTAATATTGTCAAAAAGATCTAATATTTGCTACAGAAGATGGATTAAAAAGCTAAAGATACTGTTTTATTGTGATAGTCTGATCTCACTTATAAAACAATTTAAGTAACCATGAGTAGATATATAAATAAGTATGAATTTAAATACTATTGTGTTTTTTGATTAATTAACTCTACTAGAACTTGTGATAGAATAGAGAGCTAATGTAAGAGCCCCTTCAGTGGGACAACCAGGTCACACATAGAAATGATATCTATTTCTATTTAATAGAAAAGTCAGCTATCTAGTTTTATTCTCTCTAGCTAAATCCATTCCATTTTTGTGATGTTCTTTGGAGAACTATTTTTCAATAAATAAGGCCACTCAGATATTTGTAATGTAACATTTTTTATTTCATCATTTTTATAACACTAAAAAAAATGAGGTGAAAAAGTCCCATTTGGAAAATATATCTTAGTCATTCCTAGCATCATCCAGTCTTTGAGTGTTCCATAGTTGCTTCATCCTAAATGGATTTGTCTCCTGGGGATCCCTAAGTTCTCAGCATCTAGTCCAGTTGCCATAGCAACTCCAAAATGTCTGGCATAAATGACAGATCATTTCTTCCTTGAGAAGAAATAGAACACACAGTTTTATTCTTGAACCACACAGAAGCTTTATTAAACATGTTCCGAACATAAAGTGTCCTGTAGATATTTGCCATTTTTAAATTACACCCTATTTTGTTTTAGAAACTTGATTTCAACTTTATTTCTCAAAACATACTTGCATAAATATGCAGGTTTCCACAGGCTAGCACCTGTTCCTGGAAGCAAGGCTTCCAGCTTGCATTGACTTTCAGGAGCTTCTTTCATCAAACACCTGGAGGCAATCCTCTGCAGATGCCAGTCTGCAAGCAGATGCATATGAGCAGGACAGCAGCACTTCACGCCATTAGAACAGCTGGGAGGAAAGGAAAATGAATGTGTTTTGCCTTCTTTTGTGTCATATAAAACTCCCTGAGAGAATTCTCACCTGGAACCTATTTTTCTGTCTCTTCTGGTCTTGGCTTGTTTTGATGGAGAAAGAAATTCACCTTACTCATCCTTCTAGCTGAGGAGGAAGTTTGTTCCTCCTTGCCATCAGTACAGTGGACTTTACCATCAGTACAGTGGTTTGGACATTGCTCCACAAGGATTCATGCATTTGCCTAAATATTTTCTTCAGAAAATGCACTTCTCGAAGTGGTTACCTAGCATGATCACTCCACGTTAAGGTCTCTAGCATAAGAACACAGAGACACTCATAGGTAACAATGATATCCAGTTTGCGACTCAAATGTAGCTGACAACATAGATGGAAATTTTTACTTATCATTTTCAAATATACCTGGAAACTGTTTTAGTGATAATATTTAATTTAATAAAAATGTTCTCTTTAATATAACATTTGAGAAACACCAAGGATTTCAGCGCTTTTAATTAAAGTATTAACAAGGTAAAGAAATTAAATAGTGAAAAATCACACACTGTGCAATCCACTTCCCTGACTTCAGTCTCCACCCTGAGAGGGAGTCCTTTTAAGTGCATCTAAGTTTCTCTTCTGCTTAGCTCAATCACAGATCAATATTATGTAGGTACCTAAATTTTCTGATTTACCAAGCAGGGAAAATATCAACTGTCTTTCAGTATAAGAGATGTCAGTTGACTGTCACTAGTCCTACATGCCATTTCTCTCTGGACCAATTTTGTTAGTTATCTTATTATTTTTAATTCTTTTATTGGATTTCAGATTTCAAACAATATGTTAGTAACTCTTCTTGATCTGTTGTGATGTTCAAAAAACTATTCTTTGAGAATTTCATACATTGTATTTTGATCATTTTCACACCTCCTCCAGCTCCTCCCACAGTTCATCCACTACTATTCCATACCCACCCAAATTTGTGCTCTCATTCCCCTCTCCACAAACTCAGCAAGTCCAATTAGGGCTGCTTATATACATACTCTTGGGTGTGGGGGCCATCCACTGGAACATGGTTGACCTATCAGGGTCCACACCCTTGAAGAACACTCATTCTCTCTCCCTGGAAGAGAGAGTGTTCTCCAATTATGGGTGGAATTTCATGCTTAACTCTTACCCACATGCTGGAGTTTTGTCTGGCACAGGTCTTCTCTATACTGTCATAACCAGTATGAGTTTTTGCAGTTGTTCTGTAGTGTCCAGAAAGCACTGTTCCATTGTAGTCATCCGTCTCCTCTGGCTCTTACAATCTCTTGCTCTCCTTTTTTTCTTTTTCTGTATTCTTCTTTCATACAAAACATCCCAACAGCAGCTTCCCTCCTTTCCCTCCTCCCAGTCCTACTCCCACTTCACCTCTCCCCCAGATCCACTGCTCCTTCATTTCCCTTCAGAAAAGAGCAGGCCTTCCAGTGATATCAACGGAACACGGCATACATAACAAGATGCAATGAGACCAGGCATAAACACTCATATCAAGGCTGGATGAGGCAACCCAGTAGGAGGAAAAAGGGTCGCACAAGCAGGCAAGAGAGTCAGAGATAGCCCCTACTCTTACTGTTCAGAGTCCCACAAAAACAAACAAACGAACAAAAAACAAGCTACGCAACCACAGCATGTATGCAGAGGACCCAGTCACAGACCCATGCCGGCTCCCTGATTGTCACTTCAGTTTCGGTGAGCCCCTGTGATCCCTGCTTAGTTGATTCTGTGGGCCATGTTCTCCTGGTGTCCTCAGACCCTGTGGCTCCTAAAATCCTTCCTTTCCCTCTTCTGCAGGTTCCTTGAACTCCACCTAATGTTTGGCTGTGGGTCTCTGGATCTGTGCCACCAGCTACTGGAGAAAGCCTCTCAGGCGACAATTGGGCTAGGCACCAATCTAAGAGTATAACAGAGTATCATTAGGAATCATTTCATTAATTTTCCTTGGGGGGTGGGCAGTCATATTTGGTTCTATCCTAGGTCTCTGAGCCACCCAGCTTTCAGATCCTGGCCATCCAGGCAGTGTCAGGCATGGGCTCCCTCTCCTGACTAGGGCCTCAAGTTAGACCAGTCCTTGGTTGGTCACACTCACAAGCTCTGAACCACTACTGCCCCAGCCCATCTTGCAGGCTGGACAGGTTGTGGGTCNACAGGTTGTGGGTCGAAGGTTTTGTGGTTGGGTTGCTTGACCCTATTAGGATATAGAACAATTTAGATAGTGCAGATATTTCCCTCTTTAAACTTCCTTACATCGTGGAGGCAACTGCTTCTCAGATGGTACTCACAGTGGCTTACTTTCTCTGTGTTTTCTAGAACTTCATGTAAACACAGCCCGAGCACCTTTCTTCTGAATTCTAGTTCTTTATCTACTCATAATGTATGTGAAACTCAGCCTTACTAATCCATCTAGAAGCAGTTCATAATTTTTCAGGTTATATTTTTTGTGATCCACGTTGCATGGATGTGCCTTTATTAATAGCCTTCTTTTATTGAACATGTGGGCTTTTCAGCTTTTGCTATTTTGGATAAAACTACTATGAATAACTTGTGATGGTGTTTTAGTACATACCTCTATACTTTCTTTGGTTAAATACTCAGGACTGGAATTGCTGGGTCTTGCGTTAAGGGTGTATTCTTAATTCGAGGTTTTGCTTTTTTAGTGATTGAAAATTACTATGAAAATGACCTTTGAATGTGATAATGGAGACCACACTGTCCTGCCTCAAAGATAGAGGGAGAATAAATACAAGAACTCATTATTGTAGAAGTTTATTACAGAATCAAACCATAGCATTAGGAAAATATGAAAGTAACTATTGTTTGGAGAACAACTGTCACAATGCCTAGCACTTTGTAGATGCTACTAATTGATTGAAGATAATTTAAAGATTTTGCTTTGAATTTCCTTTATGAATCACTTACTATATGAATTATGGATAGAAAATTCTTGTACTTTGAGGATATATTGGATTTTTGGGCAGTTTAGAATTTGTTTTGATCAAGCTTGGTAAAATAAGATCAGGATCTAGAAAGAAACTAATACATAACAAAAATAAGTTGTGTGTAAATAATTCTGCTCAGATCTCAGATATATGGGGATACACCAAATTATTTTTATTACTCAAGGCTAACTTTTACACAAATTTTCAATATTAAAATATAGCCTTCAGCTAGGTGTGGGTAGTGTTAAACCCAGCACTCTAGTTTGGGGGAAGGTAAGTTGAAGGCCAGCCTGTTTCCAAAGGAAATTCTGTTTCAAACAAACAAACAAACAAACAAACAAACGAGAAACATTCTTCTTCTGGTGGACAATTAGTACTGTTCTACTAATCTACTGCTTTCAAAAACACCAAGGCTTTTAAATCTACACCCATTGAAGAGTTCTTTATTCTTAGAATTTGGACTCATTTTAATTTAGTTAAATTATTTAGTTGGATTTTAATTAAATATTTAATTTGGTTAATTTAAAAATATTTAGTTTCCTGCAGTTTATAATGAAAAGCAAAATGCTCATGCTTGGTCTTTTATTTCTCTGTGTCTTTTAGTTTTGTTTTGAGACAAGTTCTTACAATGTAGCCCAGGAATAATCTTCCTGCCTCAGCAATCCAAGTGCTACGATTATATGTGTGTTGTCATGTCTGAGTTGGCTTTTCATTTTAATATTTAAAAAGATGCAACTCATCTTGAGATAATTACATACATTTGACTTTTTGTAAGTAAAACAACCCTTGATAATCACCAGTAAGAGCAAGAGAAGAATGCTCACCACACAGCAGGAAATTATTTGAAGAATTAATGTGCTGTATGCTATGCTGGTCTCTTCTTAATCACTTAAATAACTCACATGTAAGTAACCTTTTCCATCAAAAAAGTCAGAAAGTAAAGCATATTGATAACTACCAAGTGGTACTTAAATGACTGTGTATTCATAGATGGTTAATAATAATAATAATAATAATACAGTTTTCTGGTAAGATTAGTGTTTCTTTCTTTCGAGGAAGAGATTTGGAAGTCTGAAGATGCATTTCTATGTCTATGCTGAACATTTCAGTTGTAAGATGGTTCTATGACAGTGGCAGTTGGCTCCTTAGCAGTAATTCAGGTGAGAGTCTATGAATGCTGTACCTCTGAAACCCAGTTGAGCTGAATATCCACACACTTTTCATAAGATTATTTTACATGCTCTCACTTAGCTTCATTGCTCTATTGATGAAAGGCTCCAGGAACCAACTAACCATAGTTTTCATGTTGACTCATTGAAGTTTGGGGTTCAGTATTCAAGAACATGAAATGAAAGCCTCTCAGTTTCTGAACCCTTTTCTGTTCTGTCTGATAGCTCAGTGAAATCAATATTCAGCCCCACATTATATGTTCCTCAAAAATCTACTCCAGAATCGGTGAAAGATGTTTCAAGGAGCTACTTTCTTCTGTGTTCCAATATTTTCCATTATTTCTTCAGGGAAGTTCTATGGATGAGACACCAAAACTGTAGTGAAAAACATCCTT
>LZPO01009122.1:15622-26920 GCA_001675575.1 Neotoma lepida
AAGAAGAAGAAGAAGAAGAAGAAGAAGAAGAAGAAGAAGAAGAAGAAGAAGAAGAAGAAGAAGAAGAAAAAGAAAAAGAAAGAAGAAGAGAAAGAGATGTGTTCATGCACACTAATTCCCCATTCTGCCTTCCCCCCAGCCCTTGGTAGTCACCATTCTGTTTTNTCTCTCCATGAATTTGACCTCTCTAGGTAGCTAAAATAAGGAGAATTCTGCAGTATTTGTCTTGTTGTATCCACCNTATTTTAGGATTCAGGATAGCATCTTTGAGTTATCCAGGTTGTGGTGTGAGTCACCTCTGAAGGTTGAATAACTTTCCGTCCTAAGCATCTTCCTCCTCTTGTTTACCCCTCACCTGCGGATGGACACGGAGTTGTGTACAAACACTTCATTAAGGTTCTACCTCCATTCCTTTTGGATATCTACCTAGTATCATAATTTCAAGATTATATGCTAGCNCTGTTTAATTTTTTTTAACTGACATTTTGGTTTTCCAATGGCTGCACCATTTTACATTCCTGTCAACAATGCCATAATAAGGTTCCAGTTTCTNGTCTTTGCCAGAACTTTTATTTTCTTTTCCTTTTTTTCTTGATAATAGCCATCCTAGTATATTTGTGGTGGTAGCTCATTGTAGTTTTGAATAATGATACTATATTTTAAACCTTTTATTTTTTACTTGTATAGGCATATGCACAGTGTGTGTGTGTGTGTGTGTGTGTGTGTGTGTGTGTGTGAGTGTGTGTAAATCCAGACACAATATACTAAGAAAAGAAAGAAAAAGTGGTAGGTATATTCTTTGGGTCTATATTGCCTCTGTCTTGTATTGAAACTATGCTCCAACATTGTCAACTCTGAAGTATAGCTCAGATTTTCCTTGCCTTAGGTAAAAGAGAATGCTTAAAGTGGACTGCAGTTGTATATTGACCTTCAGCTAGAAGAGGGTGGTTCTGATAGAATTCCAGTCATGTCTTTTAAGAAAGTCTCATTAAAAACAGGTGCTCAGTTGTCTTTCAAAGTGGCCATGTCCCCCTCCTTCTGTAGACAGCAGGTGAAGATTTCTCTGCCCTTCTCTGTGATCACCAGTTAGACCTCCAGGAAGTAAATTGCAAAAAGACAGAAAACATCNCAAAGTCTTTAACTCTTGGACTTATCTATTCTGAGCCTCCAGTAATTCTTCAATTACAGTTTAAAGTTGACTGAATACTGGATCCTACAGAGACTTTTGGTACCAGCTCCTGTGATGGATTCTGCTTTTGGCTTTGTGTTTGCCTACCTATTTATATCCATGCTTTGATTCTGTATTTGTCTATCTACATTTCCAATTTGTGAGACAATGTTGTGTGTGTTGTGACCTTCCTCCTTCTCTCTCTGCCCTTTATCTTCTCTCTATCCTTCCTTCTTTTTTCTACTCTTGTTTTTTAATTTTAGTTTATGTTCACTTACCCTTTTCTAGTTCCCCAGTTCCCCATTCCCTGCTGCTGCTGTCTTGTTGTAATTTGCATTCAGTGCACTTTTAAAATTCTTAACATTCTTTTTCTATACCTGGGTTTTTGACCAGGTCTCTTTTACGTCTTCTTTGTTTATCTTCTACTCACACTCATTTTGTCAGGGATATACAAGATATATTTAGCCGAATTCATGCCTTTGTCATCCAATTCTGGCATACATGTCACTGTTAAATGCTCTCCTCGGGGAGGTCAGAGTTTCCTACTTAACCTCAATGTTTCTCCTTTTCTCAATTTCTTCTTGTGAAAGATTGTAGTTTATCCTTTCTTAGTTCAATATACTTTAGTGTTTCTTTAAATAACGTTGCACTTCCTTTTGGGATGCAGCTAAGTAGTTTGGATGTACTATGATATTATTTGTTAGTGCGCTTTGAACTTTCTTGTGATGCATCACCAATTCATTGTACCTGTAAGCAGTGTCTGACTGACTCTCTGAAGGACCCATGTCTTAGACTTTGCCACTCTACTGTGACTCTGGTGCCAACACAATTGTCCCAGTACTCTCTGAGTGCAAGCTTTAATTCTGTGTACTATTTTACCCTTTGCAGTTCCCAGTCAGCTAAGTTTTCACAGAGGCCTGTGCTGGCTGGTCCTCAGAAGATATCATAAGCTGCTTTGGGGATTTACTCTGGGCGTCTGTATCTGCATGCATAACCTTTTCTCTATAAATGCTCTCTGAGTATTCTAACCATCATTACCATTATCTCAATTTGTTTGAACTATCAAGTCTTCCATTAATTGTGTTCTCTCTTCANTGTGCTCTGGGCTTATAAGAAACTCCTCAGGCTATAGTACAGGTAAGGTCGGCTCATTCTTTCTGTTTGTTATGTGAAGCCCTCCTTCCCTTGGCCCTGTGGACTAATGTATAGAAGCCACTCTTAAATTAATTTGGTTCATCTTTTTATCTGATTGAGATAGGAGAATAAATCTGGTCTATCTACCTCATTGTGAACAGAAATAGGAGGCTCATCTTAATTGTTACTGTCTTTATAGAGAATATTTCTCCATAAGTAACTTAAATTCACCTATAAAACCAAGTCTTTTCCACAATTTCTAAATAAGAAATGCAGTTTAGATATAAGATAATCTAACATTAATTTTGACTTTTACCTCTCATTTCTCTGATTTATATTTTAGTGCAAAACCTGAGATGAAATCAGGTACAGATTTTAGAGAATAGCTACCTCTGTTACCCACAATTATAATACTGTTCTTTTGGTTCTAATTAATGTTTTTCACCATTGATAAATATAAGAGTGTCAGCAGTACTGACAGATAATGTTTTTTTGAAAAGTAGATACCATAACATTTATTTCCTAAAAGTTGGGACTCTGTACTGAAAGAACATTTTGGGAATATTTGTTTCATTGAATCATAATCACAGTGTCTACATCTTCTTAATGTTGCACATAGTCAACAAGAAATTATTCTACCGGCACAGGAGATAAGCTTACAATAGGGCAGCACATGTTTCATACATACATACTATCAGGAGATTCTGATCATAAAACAATATCCATTTCTTCATTCATTTTTGTGTATGTGTGTGTAGTGTGCATGCGTGTACCCAGGGCACTTGGGGATAGACTTGTGAGTTGGCACATCACTGCATCCTTGTTCGCACATGCGGAGTCCTGAGCCAGATGTCAGGTATTGTTTGAGACAAGGTCTGTTAGTGAACAAACTAAACTGATGACCATTGAAATCTCAGAATCTTCTTGTCTCTACAGCAATGCTTGGATTATAGTNAAATGAAACCTCTGCCACCTTGTTACATGGGTTCTGATAATCAAAATCAAGTCCTTATGCTTACAGATCAAGTGCTCTTACTACTAAGCATTGTTATAGCCCTTACTTTAATCTTCAAAAAGAATATATTTAATAGGAACCAATATCTGCCAGCTACAAATAGATATTCATGTCATCAAATAACATAATAAATGAAAGCCTTCAGCTTCTGGTAATGTTGACACTTTAAAATATAGCATACCTTGTGTACTGATCTAGGAAACCTAGTGGCAAGGCCTTTGTTTCAGGAAGACCTAGAGGAAAGAAACCAATGCTATAAAGACACACTGCTGGGTCAAAGCGATCTGATTTGAAGAAAGGAGGCAGCCACATATTTTATATGCTTATGATCTAAATGTTTTTTCTCTTTTGAGTTATGCATTTTGATTCAGATAACTGAATTCAGAAATTTCATCTCAATCCACATTCTCTCATCATTATTATATTATTATCATTGCAGTCATTCATCAAAGCATAACATTGAAAGCAAATATGCCTAAAGTATATCATGACATGGCAAATAAACTCTCCTTGGTATCAAAGTCATTTCTATGAGACTCATATTTGTCTTAATGGTAAAATTCTTATTGTCCTATATTCTTGTACATGAAATTGTGGTATCAATATTTTTTGCAATATATTGTATCTCATCATGTATAATGGCATTACTTGGTTTGTTTTGTTGTCAAATATGCTATTANGTTCAAAATCAGCTAACATTGTCCCGTGAAGCACTTAACAGTACTGCCTACCTGACAAATGACTATATATCAAAATCTTTACTCTCTCTCTCATTCATTATANTTGTTTAATTACCCATAGTTAATTTTCAAAATTTTCCATATGAGATGTAAGTAATATGGTTATTGTTTGATTGACATGAATTTAGTAGATCATTTAATTCTCTCAGGAGTTCAATGATCCCAGGCAAACTAATTTTATATAACTTTTATAAGGCTTTTGTATTGCCATGCACTCTCAGATAAAGAANTTTGCATGAAGACACTGAGAGAAATCTTATTTTCTTTTGATAAAAGGAGAATATAACTTTTAAGAATTGCAAAAGTTTGTAAATTATTGCCAACTTAACAATGTTTAAAAGACTAAAACTTTATTACAAAGTAGTATATCTCTGCCATGAAGAAATTTGATGAGTAAAATCTTCATAAGCAAATTTGTGTAGGTCAAAGCATAAGTAATTACCATAAACACTATGTCAAAGGAGAATCTGACTAATGTATTTTAATTTTAAGTGCTNTCTTCAGTTTTAATTTCCTCTAAATATTTTTCTGCAAAAATATAGAATTATGGTCTTTAATATGAAATATTGGGAAAAGACCAATATTGCTCTAGAGAACCACCTGCTGTTGTCCAGAATGAGTGATATCAGGCAACTATGAAGCATAAGGAAGATCACTCCAAGACCTCAAAGAGAATATCACAACATGGATAGACTAGAAAATTATTCACAGAATTNGGTTTTTATGGAAAGCTGGAGAAAGAGAAAATGTAAAAATGGGGCTGATGTTTCGTTTCTGAGAGATGTACTTGTCCAAATATAGATATTCAATATGTGAACGGACCCATGGGCCCTAATACAATGTTAAGGGGAAAATTCTTTGTTCATGGAATCTGTAGGAATAAAGATGTCTGTTTATAAATGGCACAAATCCTAGTGTTACATTCACATATAAAGGGAAAGTTTATTTTATCTTGATGGATCAAAGAAGATCTGCCAATGAGTTAAAAATAAAACGTTAAGCTGTGAGTAACATAGTAAGCCAGCAAGTATTAATCAAATAGAGGGAAGGGTATTGAGATTATTAGAACAAATAACTCAAATACCTGAAACAAGGAATGGTTTGGTGCTGTAAAGAAGCAAAGGCTAGACTCTTGTCTGTCCTACAAAAACATTAACACTGATACCCAAATTCTTTAGCGAAAACAAATTCCTCCAAGAGATCAAAATATAGAGGCTCAGAGGTTCACAGAAGTGATCCTAGTAACAATAGCAGCATCTTTTAAATATATTATTGCTATATTGAACATTTATAAAATTTTCATAACTTAATATCCGTACCTTTTACAATGTGCATTTTTAGTTCACATTGTATGAACTAATGTTGATAATTATTCATTTTAAGCAGAAAATTTCCCATGTGATATTGTGCAAAAAAGTCTTAGTTTGCATTTTTTTATGTTTGAGAAAATCATGTAAATGTTCTGTGGGTGTGTGTCCTTATATTCTGCACATCACTCACTTCATCCTTAATTATCTGTCTTCCTTAAAAGAAGACTTTGCTTTGTGGTAACAAAAAGAGTCAGCTACTTTATCCTTTTCAAAGGACATACTACATCCAAGNTTACTCTCAACTGAGGGGAGGGTAGTGACCTCTCTCATGGCTTCATTATTTTCTATCATTGTTCACTCTGTCCTGGAGTATGTGCTTATCTGTAGCATCATTCATTTTTTTTATAATTATAACTACCTGCTCTTGGAGCTACTAGAAGTCACCAAAACATAAATTCAGAATCTCCATAAGTTGTACCATTTTAATAGCACCTCAGTTTGAAGAACCTTTGCTTGATATTTAGTTAGTATGCAGATGTGGTTAAACAAAATATAACTAAACATTACTATATCATTTATTCTTTCCATAGTTTTTAGTAATATTTTATGTTAAAACACAAAGTCCTAATACTTAGTATCTNCCTTCTGGTATGAAGCTCTACATAGTTTGTGATACTAATATCTAGTATTGCTTAGCTAGTGTAGATGTTGCCGCATAGTCATGAGTAGATTTACATATAGCAGCATACATACATATAAACTCAAGGTGATTACAAATTATACTATACAGTTTATAACCACAAAATGTAGTAGACTTGTGGCAGCCTATAGGAATATTAAAAAATCTTTTTACTAATTTTTATACTTTTTATTAATTTTATTATTTTTGTGGTGCTGAATATTTAAGCCAGGGTCTCATATACAGCAATCAAGCACTATACTACTATGCTACAGTCCCATCTTTGATTAAAAAGTTATATTGATTTTTACAAGCTTTAAGAAGTCANTGAAATCAACTCTAGGCTGTGGATTTGCTGAAGGAGGAGGAGGCAGGAAGATCACGAGTTCGAGGCCAGACTGGGTACTATACATTTTTGTAGACATTTTTTATATCATGCTCTACTCTGTAACTCTTAACCAAAAATATGTTCATCTCTTTTCCATATAAGTCCAGAGAAATTTGGATCTCCAGCTCTTACAGAAATGTAGCTGAAGTGCCATTCAGGGCAACGTATGTCACTCTTGTGGAGAGATCAACAATTTTATTGGCATCCCAATATGTCTGGAGAAGTGAATGGGCTTTTTGGGCCAAGTACAAGCTGATATCACTAGCAAGGACAAATGCAAGTTATAAATGGAGACAAAGAAATTCTATGCATTGCTTTCATGAGGGAGTTTTCTAGTTTTAAACTGTTAAGCTCAGGACAAGCAGCTTACCACTAAACATACAGCCTTAATTCCATTAAGAGTATCCANGGGATGAAAAGTTTCGCCAAAACCACTAAGCTCTTAAGGAGGTTAATCGCATTTGGGTTTAGCCTGATTTCAAGGGAGACACATGATCTCTTGTGAAGGGCTCAACCTGTGGAGTATGGTGGTAAATGCCTTTAATGACAGCCCTGACGTGGCTGAAGCAGGAGCTTCACTGTCATTTAGAAGCCACCCTGGAGTACTTTGTAACTGCCACAAAGTCTGAGCTACATGCCACGTTTTGTTTCAAAGAAAGAAATAAACAAAATACACAAAAAGGAACATTCAAGTTTTAAAATGCGTGATATTAAAAGATTAAGCCTAGGACAGGCAGTTTACTGCTGAACATGCAGCCTTGATTCCATTAAGAGTACTCAGGGGATGGAATGTCTCACTGGAGTCACTGAGTTCTTAAAGACGTTAATCATTTTTTTTTTTTTCTGATTGCAAGTGACACACATGAACTTTTGTGAAGAGCTCAACCAGCAGAGAAGTCATGGGATACATAGTAAATATGCAAGGATCTTGATTCCTCTCCCATTCACACTCAGGTCACCTGCTCGGCCTGTGCAAAAGTCCAACGTACTTGGGAAGTTAATCGTACATTTTCATGAACTTAATGAGTTGGCATTGACAATTGCAGCTGCTCTACTGGAAACAGCATTTTAGTGGGGGAGACACTTATAACTCTNGCGCCTGGTGTGTGGCTACAGTCTTGCTAAGTGTTGCCAGTTGTATTCCATAAGTTAGGAATATCAGAAGAAGCTTGCAGATATGTACCTTATTTAATTATTTATTGCTTTTTCTCTTTCTCTTATAGTTAGATGGGTTTTTATTAGCACAATATGTTTCACAGACTCTTATTGATTTATTACACTGTTGATATTTTGCTAATTAGACATAGTAACTAGTAAGTAGCAAGAATCCTAACTACTTGACTCATAGGTTTTTTTAAGAGTGTGGAAAACAGATCATACTTTTTTACAATCTACCATATTGGTGAAGTTTTAGGGATAAAATGNAGTAAAGCATATAGAGACTTTCCCATGATGATTGCTTAGGATTTTCTTTAATTTCCAATTACCATAAAAAGAAGCACATGTTTGGTATGACATTTAAAAGCAACATAGTATGAAATTTGATCATTCTTGTCCATCTGTATATTATATAATATATATATATATTATGTATTATAGAATCATTTAGCACCTAATGTTATCTAAGCTCTTTCACTCTCTGCATATTGTCTGGCTATGGGTCTCTGTACTTGTTCCCATATATTGCNAGAGGAAGCTTCTCTGATGACACTGAGCAAGGTCCTAATCTATAAGTATAGTACAATATCACTAACACTCATTTTATTGCTTCCTTCATTTAGCAGAACAAAAGTATTTCATTTCCTTTTGGACTATGGTCTATCTAGTCTCAGGTTATTGGCCCTTTCAGCAGTGTCAGGGATGGGTTTGTTGTCATTGGGTGGGCCTTAAATACAATCAGACAGTGGTTGATTATTCCCATAGGCTTTGTGCCACAATCACACTAGTGCATCTTGCAGGTCAGTCACCATTGGTAGACCAAACAGTTTGTAGCTGGGTTGGTGATACACTGTCTTAGTGTATAGTACCATGAACAGCAGTCAATAGGGGTGAAGACACAAGGGAGGCACTACCTTGACTTCATCATGAGTTGTGTAGCTGTTGTCTTAAAAAACAAGGCCTTACTATCAGTTTGTAGAGAGTAACCAATAGCTTTGACAATGGGGTTTCTATGGGGCTCCTTTGGCCAACAAGCTGAATCAATGTAAGCCATTCCTGGAAATGAAGATTTTATAGTTGGTGATCTAAATGAAATTGCCTATTAACAGGGGAGATGATAGATATTTTCAAGAAAAATGGTGAAAAAAATAATGAGGAAAAAGTTCTAAGGAAATACCCTAAAATCAGCAGCTCTTAAAATATAGACAGAATATGGGGTATCTGTGTCCTTTGCAAAAGCCCAAGATACATCATTCATCATAGGAGAGATTCCAATAACAGCTTCTTAAGATGGTCCTTCTCCCAGATAGTCCACTGTTTCTTAGTCAGCTGATATACCATAAAAAGTATGGAGAACATCAGCAAAGGAGTTAGGCATTATATTCATTAATTTTCTTAGTGTTATGACAACATGCCTCACAAAAGCGTCACAGGGAGAGGAACATTTGCTCATGAATTGAAGATACAGTCCATCCTGGTAAAAGTGTGGTGGTAAGATTGTAAGACAACTGGTCACATTGCAGCTGCAGTCTGGACACTGAGAAAGACAATGCAGGTTCTTTGATTAGCATCTCCTTTTAATTTTTTCCAGAGCTAGAGCACATGAACTGGTGTTGCCCACAGTTAAAATAGATCTCCCCACTTCATTTTACTTAATATAGAAGCTCACCAATACANCTATATCACTGCTGTATGATTTTAGATCCCACCAAGCTAACAATGTTAACCATCACAAGCATTAGTTGAACAACACAAATTTTATTTCACAAATTATTACACAGATATTGTTTTCTTTGTATTGAATCACCTTATAGCAGAGTCCCTAGAATGTAACCATTTTCAGAGACAATGAGTTTATCTCATGTGGTGGGTTCACTATCCCTGACTCATTACATAGGAACATTACACAGGTTTTCAGCAGTATTTTGGGAAAGTATTTGTGCTTTATTTCCTTATGCTTTTTATGTAGTATTCATATAATATTGCTTTGAAGAAGAGGGTGTGATTTATTTTAATTAAAAATGATAATATGATTGGTATTATAGTTTTTAGTACATTGGCTATCATTGGAGATAGTATATCTTGCTGATAAAGTGTGANTCTTTCATGATTGACATACAGTTGTTGGTGCTAAAGAAACAATGACCTGTCCCAAAGAAAGCTAGTCTGTATGCATATATAGAAAGGATCTCTGTTCCATTTCCTGTTCTAATTCAGTCTACAGAGAACCTGGAAAGAAATCATNAGGAAAGAAGACAATTACGGAAAAGTAAAGATCTTTCTTTTTTCCCCTCTGCTTAGGCTGGTTAAACTTTAATTAGCTCATTGACTTTTAAATGTTTGTGATACTTTGTATTGAACCCAAGGTTTTCTGTATGGTAAGAACATTCCCTAACACTGAGCTATAACCCCTGCATTAGTTTTTCTTAGTATTTGAGGCAGATTTCCACTAAGTTCTCTTTGTTGGGCTTGAANTCCAGGTAGATTGTGACTCTCTGTGCTTAGANAGCTGTGCTCTGCTTTACAACCACAGCATGACTATTGTTTGTGGTTTCTGCCTTCAACACCTTCAACTCGTCTCCTCTCCAGGTGAAGCTCAGGTGTGGTAACAGTCTACTACCATGTGTTCTGGCTTTGCCCCTGTCTCTTGTGCTATGGTTTGTGCTTAACTGTTGTAAATAAATTATCTAAATTTATTCCAGGTGTCTGTTCTCTATGAAAGTTGTGCCTTAGTCTGAGGCAGAGGCCAGTGCACAACTGAAAGGGACACAGAGGCTGTGCCTCACAGTTCACCTTAGTGCACCCCAAAAAGCAGAGATCTAGTAAATTATTAAGATATGCTTCATAATTCTCCAGGGAGAAAATCAATGGAAGGCAGAATCAATTAACATGCCTAATGGATTTAGACTGATAAACGGATAGAAAAGCTTGCAGCACTTTTAAGAGAAAACATCAAAAAAAAAATCAACATGAAATACTCGAAGCATTACTGGGAAAATGCCAATGCAATATAACATTTAGGAGGTGGAACTACAGAGGCTCCTTGGACTTTCGAGCAATGTGAATAACAGTAGAAGAAACTGCATTAAAAGTGGTTTATTAGCAAGNCAGACAGAACGACACTAATCAAGTTGAAGCTGGACCCACTGATTTCAATTTTATAATCTTTGGAAATATCAATATTAGAGAGGTTAAGATAGACAAGAAGGTTTTAAACAATGGGCCATTCTAACAGATGAAAATTTTTCAAAAATCTGTCACTGTGAAGCATACATCAATGAGATTATATGTGCAATACTTCCTATAAGGCAATTCCCTTCCACCCTAAAATCTAGATTAGTGTCTGAGCCAGAAATTAAANGAATGGGGAAAATAGATTTAATATTTAGNAAATTGTATNATTTAATAGCAAGGAATGGAAAATGGACAATTTAAAGTATAGAGGAAGGAATTATTTTGGTCTCAACTAAATTTCTAGTAGAAAGAAATAAAACAGAGGCCTTGTCTCAATGTTGTCAAAGGAAAGAGCAGAGAACATGAGCAGAAGGGAGAAAACTGCCTAAGTATTGAAAGGGCTAATAGGGAAGGGGATAAAAGCGAAGGAGAGGGGANTGGAAGAGAGAATTAAATTTTATGTTCAGAGATATATCTGATTTGATGTTAAAAATTATTTTTTTCTATCTATGAAGGAATCAAATGACATTCT
>LZPO01009125.1:1833-28747 GCA_001675575.1 Neotoma lepida
AAGAGGTCACATATCACATATGAAGGCAAGAAGCACCAAGGCCATGGGCTGAGTAAATATCACCACAAGAAAGTTTATTGTTGTCCTATCTTCTTGTAATTTCAGATTTTAAAATTTAGAATGCTTCTCAGTGAGATCCAATCAATGCCAAATTGATGTCTCATGTCTAGAGTTAAGTATTATTTTATAATGAATACAAAAGTGAAAAATGGGCAAGAAGACTCTCAAACAATAGACCGAAATATTTTATTGCTTGTGAAAATGTGATAATAAACTTAACGTTCAGTTAATAGTATTGTAATAGTGTGAATATCTCCATTTTTTAAATTCTACTCTGGTTATGTAAGAGTCCTTAAACTAAGTCAGGTAGATAGATTATATAAACTTTCTTTGCTTTTTTTTTTTCCCAAAACCTCTGTAAGTCTAAATTAATCTCAAATAGACAGTTTTAAATAAGCCTGATCTCTACATTGTGATTATCAGAGTCAGTGACTCGAATTGTCAGAATCATCTCCAGCTTTAATTCCACTCCATTGCCCAATCAGTCACCAAAGCATGTCATCCAACTTTGCATAGTCTCTTGTTTTCTGAAAAACAGTCTTTGCTCAAATCTTTTAGTCTTAGCTGTGATAGTCATAAGGGGCCCTATGTTAGCTTCCTATGATATTTTTATGTTACTTCTATGTTTGAGAAGAAACAACTAGTAAGTCCCATCAGAGAATTGGCTGGAACTGACTGATTCATCACTGGACAGTCAAGTTATTGACTTGGAATACAATGTTATCAGCTATACAATCAGGGGACTCCAAGATAAATTGTTTATAGAAAGATAGTAAGAGACAAATTTAGATAGAAAGGCAAATACATAGATATATGACAGACAGAATGCATAATTAATAGATGATAATGATAAAGATATTAGATAGATGGTAGATAGACAGATGATAGATAGATAGACAGATAATAGTAAATAGATGATAAATTATATATGTATATATGTGTATATATACATATATATATATACACTTGATCTTAGAATCTGCAAAGAGTTTTCCTATTGAGGTAATATGGTATCATTACTTGTTGGATACAAGTAGTCATGAACAACTGTTTCAAAACAGATTATTTTATATGGGTGTTTGTACATGCCTTTAATCTTAGCACATAGAAGGCAGAGGCAGGCAGATCTCTATGAGTAGGGAGCCAGCCTGGTCTACACAGAAAGTTCTTGGCCAGTCAGTGCTATACAGTAAGACCCCGTCTCTCTCTTTCTCTCTCTCTCTCTCTCTCTCTCTCTCTCTCTCTCTCACACACACACACACACACATATATATGTATATATGTATATATATATATATAAAGATTATTTTAATTGTATGTTTCTAAGGCTTGAAGATTTCCTATGATCCACTCACATATGGGAAGTAGGAGGAGAGGCTGAAAGGGAGAATGTAGGGGATTTATATGGTTAAAGTACATGATATATTTCAAAAACGTGTTACTATGAGATTAAAATCTGTATATAAATATTTATCAAGAATTCGTTGATGGAAAACAGCCTTAAATGGCAATGCAGAAACCCAACACTCACTGAAATCCCTTAAGCCCAGTCCTCCTTGGTGCTGCCGTGATCTCTAATTTCTGCCTTATTCAACTGCAACCATATAACAGCAACTTTCAATTCCTTAAGTGCATGTACTTTTAAATGTGTACAAGTTAATTTCAAATAAAATTAATCAACCTTAAATGATTGACTTGCCTTTTCAGATACATGTAATAGGAGCAATTAATGAGCAAACCTACGATCACATAAGTAAAGCTGACGTAAAATCATTTTCAAAATAACTTTTAAAAATTCATTTTCATGAAACAATAGAGTACGGTCTTAAAATTATTCATGGCCTTTAAAAACCATCATCACCTACATAATTTGTCACATTTTAATGCTGTTTATTAGAATGAACACAAACTTGTGGGAGTTTTCAGCCTTTTCCGTTTGGTGTTTGTTTTTTGCAGAAGATTTTTTGTTTTATACATCACTGATGTAACCTATCCAGCCTCCTAAATCTCCCCTTTCTGATTCTATCAGGAAAGAAGACGATTTGTATATGATTTCTTAGTGATAAGTAACTATGAAATATCATAAATTTCGACGTGTCATTTTTTTAAGAATTAGGTTACATGTTTGCAAAGCTTAAAGAGGCTTTCATTTTAGTAAATTTTCCAGTTCAAAATAAAGCGACACTTAGACGGTAGCACACATTTGTTGGATGAAGGGTGAAGTGTTAACAGAAAACTCAGCATTCCCATCTGAACCTCAGCATCATACCGGCTTCTCACTGCCTGGTTATTTCCAGCTGGACTCACTGAAATGGCATGNTCCGCATTTTCATGGCGCTCCATTCAGTGAAGAAAATCTATCCTGAGACTTTAAGCCTTAACAAATTGCCTAGGGATGAGGCTAGAGATGACTGAGGATCTTTGAATATTTAAATATTCGGAAGTCACACATAATAAATGTGGGGAGAAAGGCTATGGAGGGTAATGCGGGAATTTAAACAGGGAGAAGTAAAAGCTTCTTTGTTTTCCTCCCTGGTAGTCTGCTAGTTGGCTGTGATGTTAAGTAAGAACGTTGGCTTTAAGTATTGACAGCTGAATGATCTGACGCTTGAGGAGGTCTTCCAGCAAGCGCTGTGTGTCACATGAGCACCCCCTGCTTTAGTTCTGAGGCACTTGGCATCAGGCCCCTCCACTATCATGTGCAGCTTGAGCACGCACAGCTGGGATGGCAATGGACTTGTTATTTGTAAAACAACCATGAATTTCACCACAGGCCTTCTACCAACATGGAAGCATCTGTGAATCAAACTGTTCCCCAGCTGTTGATCTGCTACCTGCAGGGACTTGTGGTACAAAGTCCTATTAATACTTCTGGCTACACTGCCCTCCCCCCGATGGGTTCATAAAAAATCAGTACCCTTCACTACACTTTAGGGCATGGAATCACCCAAAGATAAATCTCTTTAGATTCATGGAGTTTGAAGCTACTGTCAGGGTTTCTGAGGCAGATCTATATATTTGTGTGTGTGTGTGTGTGTGTGTGTGTGTGTGTGTGTGTGTGTGTGTGCAGGTACCAGCAAAGGACTGAAGAGAGTTTCAGGCCAGCAGGAGTTACAGGCAATTATAAGTCATGCACTCTATATGCATGCTAGCAGCTAACCTCAGGTCCTCTGGAAGAGCAGCAAGCTCTCTGGACAACTGAGCCATCTCTCCAACCTCAAGATGTATATTTTTATTTGGACATTCTTAGTTTCTAGAGTCTTGCATCAGGTTTTTCTGCCTTGGCAGGAACACCCTTACTGCTTTTCCACATAAAAGTTAGAGAATGTTTCCATGAAAATAAGAGTCAAGTGCTAAGAGCAAGAACCAGCGCTAGCCTGATCTCCAGACACACCCTTGCTTCAGGGACCTCTAACAAGCAGTCTTTCTTAGTGAAACTCAGAACATTGTTATTTCTTTAGCACCAACCACACATATTTAAAGTTTTAATTAAAAGCTCTGAGTGGTAATAATTTATAACATTGTACAAATGTACTTTCATTTAAAAACAAATTGCATTGATAAATCATTTCTTAAAAGGTGCTTAACAGATTTACTTTGGAAAATGGAAAAGGTCACACTTTATATTAAAAGCTAAATAATAGTATGTATAATTTGCAAAGAACATTAATTTTTAGCTCAAATACTAGATAATTATAATAAACGAATGATTATAAGATTTGGTAATTCAGCTCAGGTTTTCAAATGTTAATGGAGCACAATATGCATTGCTTCAAAATTCAGACATCATCAATAGTTCTATTTTGTCTGATGGTTGCAAAATTTCATTAAGATCACACTAATGGTTATAAGCCATAGCCAGCTAATTCTACAATGGAGTTCTAGAGAATTTTAACAATAAATTCAGTTGTTTTCCTCACCCAATGTTTAGTCAGCTGTCAGCTTATTTTTTTTTCAATCTTAGGAATATAATTTCACTTTAATTAGAATATAGCCACACAAATGTATGGCACAAAATTGTTAATACATATTTTGTGAACAAAACTATTAATAGAATTTTGCTTTATATGTGGATTTCAAGATTCTATTTATATTTTGTTATATTTTTAAATTTTCAGATATGCACAGTATTTATAATAGAGAAAAGGTAGAAACTCCAAATACCTACTGCTTGGTGAATGGGTAAACAAAGGGTACTGTGTTAACACAATGGCCTAGTAGCTAGTCATGAAAAGGGGTAGAATACTGCTACATCCTATAACATGAACAAACATTACAGACATTAAACTCAGTGAAAGAAGCTAAAAGACAGAAGAATGGGATAGATGGTTTGATTTCTATTAACTACCCAGAATGAGAAACCTGAAGCAGAAAGTTAGACTGGTAGCTGATGGGGGTTGGGATCTGGAGGAATGAAGAATAACTACTAATGAATAAATGGTTTCTTCTTGAATGACAAAAATATTTTAAAATCAAATAGGATGATGGTTGCATAATTTTAAGAAAATACTAAGAAAACCCTGCTGGATTGTATACTTTAAAAGAGTGAACTTACTACATAAGTGTATTACATCTCAATAAACCCATTATTATTTAAAGATTAAAAAATATATAGTAATCGTATTTTACATTTTAGGTGTGTTTGTTTTCATTCATAAATAAATGCCAATATACTGTGCTGTCAAGACACAATTCCTAGTAACAGTTCACCTGACTTAGGACTTGATTTTTCTTAAGAATATTGAGTGTTTAGTAACAGAAAGGTTTTTCTTTTTAGCCTAGGGTGGTTCTTAAAATTTTCTGATGTTCACATGTTCTGCACCATTTCTATACTCCCAAGAATGGACTACATGCAAAATTCTTTTAGAATTTGTGGATCTTCTCATGTTTTATTATTAAGAACTGTCTTATTTGGCCATCCACTGTTCCAAGGGATACTTAGAAATACAACTTTTGGTATGACAAGACAGTTCCGTGGGTAAAGGCACTTGCTACCTGAGTCCTATCCCTGGAAGCCATGTGGTAGAAACAGAGAACCAACTCTGACAGACACACATGGGCATGTGAACACACACAAAAACAAATGAATAAACAAGTGTAACAAAATTTAAAACAGTGAAATATAAGCTTTCCCACTTTGAACAATGATGATATTTTCTTGGGAATAAAGATAGATTTTGAATATGTCACTACTATAATTTATGATGCTTTCTTGACTGCTTTTCCCTTATCAAAGTACTTTTGTTTGATTATGGATGTATTTGCTATCCCCACTCTCCACTGCCAGAGGTAAGCTGGAGAAGAACACAGCCACCACTACCTCATTCACTGGCTTATCCATATAATTTACAAAACACTGCAGCCCATGATAGAGGCTTTATGAATATTTTCTTAGTGAAATACAATGATTTTTTTAAAGAACTCAATCAAATAGAAACTTAAATTTATGCAATACAAACATTAAATAGATATTTCCAGAGAAGATTTTCACTACTTTAATTTAATTGTCAATGATTATAAAATGTTATGTTTCGAAGAATTATCAGGGAGAATGAGAATCAATACATTGATATGCAAGTTGATGTCTAAAATATTCTTTACCATAGAGTTAATGCCTGGTACTTTATCACCTGCATATGCCACTGTCTCATGAAAATACAGGGGAAACAACACAATTTTAACAACTAATATATGCCAACATATCTAACAGATGTTACATGGATAATTTTTTCTGAGAATAAGAAATCCATTTGTTTAATCAAACTGTGTGATGATNAAATGAATTCATGTTTATTATCACTAGCATTTTAAAAAATCTTACAATTTAATTTCCAATATGCAGCATTTCATAAATGGCATTCAACTAATTGCGGATTAAAAGGCTACATTACTTCTTAGGCTTTAAAGCAAATTTTGTATATACCTNTAAAATGTATCAGATATATAAATAGTTTAGTTGAAATACATTAAAATATTCTAACAGTCTAGCTGGGGGCATTTAATAGTCCTTTTAAAATACAAGCACTATAGACATATGGGCATGTCTAGACTTGCTGTTACTATCATCAAATCCCACCCTTATCTGGAAGTAGGCTTCCTAGGAAAGCATTACTTGTATTGTTGAAGGAAAAGGAAAACCCATGGTGTCTGGCTCCTTTTCAGTGTCTTGGATAAACTGAAATGCTATTTATTCAATTGTCAACACTTGNAAAACAAATTCCAAAATCATAAAACAGGATGCTTTTCATTGGTTTTGGAGGAAGCAATGCTTTGATAGTTTCTAAATCTGTAGAACTTTTAGAGAATTATCATGTAAACTGATGTGATTCTTCTATGCCACATTAGTGCACAGTCATTACGGTTGTCTGTGCTTTTAAACAAAAACAGTGATATTCCTAGTGACAGCACTGGGGAAACCAGAGGTGTTGCTTAGCCTAACCTGCACAGAATTACAGAACTGGCTTACACGTAGAAGAAAACACTACCAGGATTCTAGACACCAACTTTGTGTTTAAATCATTCTTTCATTCCAGGATCTATCAGAGGGAAGAACATTAAATTTTTAAATGCCTAGGAAGAAACCACTTGCTGTGACATTGACTCTTGAAGATGAAAAGAATAAAGAGTTAACAGATACTAAACACTAACAGACAACTGCTCACTTCAGAGGCAGAGGTATTATTTACTTTTAAAACAAATTTCACACATGTGCATACACACATACATATACACAAATATAGGCATATATAGTTTTCTGCTGTTGTTTGCTTGAAAGAATAGTCAATCTCATAACACGCTTGTATAAATTTTCTACAATGAGTAACATGAAATGCAAAACAATGAAAAATCTGTAATTCCAGATTTATAAATTTTTATTTTACTTTAGATATCATGAGTCAACTAATGAAACTGAAAGATCTTACTTCAACCCTCAAAATATTTTCATAAATGATATTTATTCTTATTACTATTTTTAAATCAAAATGAATATCTTAACTCAGTTTCCACACCAATGATAAGAGTAATAATCAGTATTATTACCCAATGTTCACATTATCTGACATGGATACAGATAGTACTATGCGGTAAAACCTTGAAAATCTGCAGATGAGCCCCAAAATAAAATAAAGTGCTTGGCATTTTTTTGAAGGGCAGAGGGCAATTTTATAATGGAATACTGTTTTGAATATGGGACACATAATCATTATCTGTTAGTTCTCATAACAATTTTCTGTAGTTTTTATTCATTATATCCCTCAGAACTGCAGAGATAGGCCAGCGGTTAAGAACATACACTACCCCTTCTGAGGACCCAAGCGTGGTTCCCAGCACCCACAGCTGGTGGCTCAGAGCAGCCTTTAACTCACAGAGACACATGAGTATACAGATAATTAAAAATAAATCTTAAAATGCAATAAAAATAAAAAGACTATAGAGTTGAGGAGTATATCGTGAGCATAAAAGAATGATGAAGGAGAGGAAAGAGAAATGGGGCAAGCAAGAGAGCTGTGTCCTTGCTTTGTGCAGGATTCTGTCCAGGCTAATGAAAAAGACAAAGGCAAGCATAATGATTCGNTTTTAAAGAATGGATTTCCAAGGAACTCTTTATAAGGCATTCAATTGCCATTAAGATCAAATGAAGAACAAAGACTCTTTCTATGTGTTCTCCCTTTCCTATCTCACCTTTCTACTCTTTCAATATGGCCACATTCTCCTTTTCCAACCAAATGCACACTATTCACTGAGCACAGCACCATACTTGTCTCCTTTCTTCATTCTGGCTCAGAAAGCCATCCACCATACTGCTGAGAACCCAAAACACAGGAAGAAACACAAACTGCATTAGCTGATGCAGATTTTGATCAGTGGTACTTAATGAGCCACTCTTTAAGCTATGGATGTGCTGTTGGAAAGCAGCAGAGCTTTTCTCTCCCAGATAGATGGAGAGTAAGAATGATAAAAAAAAAAAAAGAGGAACTTGAGGACGTTTACAATTAAATTTGCTACTAAAACTTGTGGGTTAATTAAGAGGTGTTTCTTGTTAAAAAAGTATTGCAGTGTTTTAAGATCATTAAAAATTTCCTATTCTGAATTCTAGTTTGGGAAGAATGTTAAGGAAGAATGGGATATGTGTCTTTGAGACTCTAGTTTATTCCTTTTGCCATGCTTTAGGGTTATAAAAACTCACATATCTATTACTTCTCTATAAAAATTTTCTGTTACATCTGAGTTTTAAGTACTGAGAGATTTCAATGTTGTAAGAAATTTATGTTCTATGCTTGAGAAAACTTTAAATTGCTTCCTGTCTTGATATCTATTAAGATACATTCATCATTTCTGAATGCAAAATCAATTATTCAAAATGTTCTGTGTCCATAAGAATCAAAATAACACTTTCTGTGAATCTGAAAATTATATTTCCATTTTCTCTTTATGCAACACATTTATCTGAAGATGCTTCACCGTTATATTCAGACCACATTTGGATATCACTCAGTATTTTCTATTTTCATTGAGAGGAGATAAGTAAAAGAAATAATTGCTACTCAATCTTTGTGATTCCTCTACTTTAATTCTAGGAAGAAAATAAAATTTTGTTTTTATTTTCTCTTGACATATTGCATCTGAAGTCCTCCAACTTATGGCTTTAGTTTGAAAACTCTGAGGAAAAGTCACCCATAAATATTCAGATACTAGAATAAATTAAGGCCAAATATACTGGAAGAAATATGACTTGATAGGATTCCATGTGGGATGGTGTTCTCGCCAATTTACATGTGAGAGTGAATCTATATCATTTAAACTAATTTTCTGAGTATTTCACAAACAGCAACATTATTTTCTACTCAAAGATGTGTTCTGTGAAAGAATCCACATTGTTCTCGGAAGTGAAGCCCCTGGCTGTCCTTTTGCTCCTTCCAAGAGTTCTCATCCTTATTTAGAATCAGGCTGTTTAGCATATATTGTAGAGAAAAAACATGAATATTAAGCCATTATTTTTACATTAGCAAGTTTTCCCAAGGTAGATTTTTATCATTTTAAGACACTTTGTTTCCTGTGTTAGTCCCCTTTTGTCTAATCACCCCTAAAATTATGAACACTACAAGAATAATACATGCAGAATAACAAAACAGCTTGAAATATTCATAACTAAGAAGGCAACTGTTAAATGTTCATAAACAAAGTTGTTTGGAGACTCCTTTATTAATTTTTAATTTATTTTCAGTCAATTCCTTATTACTTCCAAATTCCTGTAGGGGATTCTGTTAATTAGTCATGTGTAAAATATTCATTAAAACCAAGCTCCTATTTTCTTCTTTTATTGCAAATTTACATTTCTAATCTTATAACCAAAATAAATGCCATTGGGTAGAGGAACCATATTAATTTTGATCAGCCATTGGAAATAGAAACTCATACAACAAAAGATANGGTAATATAAACTAGACTAATACTGCAGTATTGTGTGGGGTGTACCTGATACTGAAATAGAAGATGGGTATCTACCCTATATTTGAAAAAATATCAATATGACATAGTTCGTTTAAAATCTAATAAGGTAGTCTAAAATGAAGAAAACTGACACTGCACATTTTTACTTGTATACACTGAAACCATGAGAATGCTTCAGAAATAGAATACAGACTAGAGATCCAAGGATAGCCAAGAGTGCTAATTCTCACAGTAAATTCAGGTTGAATTGACTAACTTTGAATAAAGTTGTGTTTAAGCTTCATGTTTTACTTTTGAAATGAAGTTTTTATTACCTTAAAAGCATTCTGTTTATATTGTTTTGATTCTGCACTTCACACAGCAAGGTAGTTTCAGAAACGAAGCTTTCGTATGTTTAGTATTATTACTGGAGATGCTGACTATCCCCCTTGTGTGTGTGGGGCAACATGTTAGTGAACTCTTCACAGATCATCTCTAGGAGGGTCTGGAGTGATAGCTCAGCAGGTAGGAGCACGGGCTGCACTTACAGAGGACCCAGGTTCAGCTTTGAACAATTGCTTGTAACTAGTTCCAGAGGACCTGACGCCGTCTTCTGATGCCCACAGGCACCAGATATGCACGCGGTACACAGACATACATATGTTAAAAACAAACAAAGGAAGGTCTCTAAGAGAAAGGTAACAGCGTGATGAGAGGTGTTACTGATGCCAGGTGAGGTAAAAATGGCAACNTAAATATCTGCTCTGATTAAACACCATGCATTTTTGGAAACAGTATTTCAGATGTAACTGTATCGCTCAGGGAAGTCTAAGTTCTAAGTCCAAGTTTAAGCATTTAGTAATTGAGTATGTACCATACAACTTCATACAGATGCTTATTTTCCTAAAATCTATCTAACCTATCATCCACCCTACATGATTTCACCATTTTTGACTATGTATCTATTTCAAGATCTTAATTAAACAAAGTCCTTTCAGCGTTCTTTAGAGTCAAGTCTTATCTATAACCTATAATTTGCCTTGATCATATACATTTATTGTTTTCCAGGTAACAATTAATTTTACACCTTAGAAGGTAGAGTGGAGATTACCAGAAGTGTAAGCCCCTCAAGGAGCTCTAGTGTCCAGGCCCCGTCCCTGAGGACTTCCAACCACCAGGCCTCGCCCACAGAACACTCTAAGGGGCATAACAGCTGGACCTGGTCCTTAAGAATCGAGACACCACACATACCCTTGAGCTCCACAGCAAGCAATAGAAAGTAACAGAGGAGCCAAATAGTATGTGAGACTGGGTTGTAGCTCAAATCCTAATTGGTCTTAATAATAAAAACCCGGGGTCAGACTTTGGAGTAAATGCTAAAAGATCCCAGAGGCAAAAGAGCAAGCCACAGCCACCACCTCTTACCTCACCAATTCCTCAGCCTGAAAGGAGGCAAGATCTTGTCTCCACAAACCCTCAAACTGAATGCAATGAGCTCCTGTCTCCTCCGGCCTTATATTCTCTCTCCACCCAGCCATATCCCTTCAGTCTCCACCTTCCTAGTACTGGGATTAAGGCATATGACTCCCAAGTATTGGGATTAAAGGTGTGAACCATCACTAACTGGATCTGTTTCTCTTTTAGACAGGATCAATCTTGTGTAGCCCAGGGTGGCCTTGAACTCACAGAGATCCATCTGTCTCTGTCTCTGGAGTGCTGGAATTAAAGGTGTGTGCCACCACTGCCTCCCTCTATGGCTAACTAATGGCTTATCTCCACACTCTGATCTTCAGGCAAGCTTTATTTGTTAGATCACAAATAAAATATCAACACACTGGGTGTTATAAGAAGAAAAATAAAATCTCCTATATCTGATATGAGTTTTATTCCTACATCAACTGTTGTCTTTAGGTATGTTTGTAAGTATTTGAAATAAGAAAAATAAACTGTGCTTTGTCTCCACACTAGTGTGAAGCCTCCAAAATAAAATGCTTCAATAAGCAAGCACATGATATTATATTAATGTAGTAAATTAGGACACTCCTTATTTTAGCTAAAAACTTTGAAAAATTTTCCTTAACGTTGTCCATCTTTGATATTTCTCAAAGGGATTTAAAATTCTCAAATGACTCATCTTTGTAGACTTTACCCCAGAGAAAGTTTCACAACCTTCTGTGTAAGAATGTTTTTTCTCTAGCATATCAGATGATGGCCTTTAGTAATTTTTAATCTGCATTGCATTCTGTGGATATGTATGTTTCATAAAGTACTTTGANAAATTTAACTCCATATTGAACTGGAATAGTAGCTCTTCTAAAGACCCAATGACAGCAAGTTCTTACCACTGTAAGGATGCTATTCCCTAGGGATAGCTCCTGCTGGATTTGAATAGACTTCCAAACACCTGCTGTCTCTCTGCAGTGGTTTGAATAAGATGTCCCCCATAAGTCCCAGGATATGAATGCTTGTTCCCCAGTTGGTAGATGATTGGGGAAGATTAGGATGTATGCTGGAGAAAGTATGTCACTGGGAGCAAACTCCGAAGTTTCAAAAGACTCCTGCTATTTCCAGCATGCTCTTTCTGCCACCCATTTGGATGGAGTGTGAGCTCTTAGCTACTGCTTCTGAGCCATGCTGCAGTCCTGCTGCTACTCCCCCTCTGTAATGGTGATGAGTCATATCTAGAACTACAAGCCATAATTACCCCTTCTTTCTGTAGGATACCTTGGGCATGGTGTTTATCAAAAAAACCCTATAAAAGTAATTAATACAAGCTCCTATTTAGACACACACATCCACAAGTGTTCCTCATTTAAAAATACTGTCATGTACAATACATTTTTTGCTCACCAAGAGATATTTAAAAATATATGTGATTTTAGTTACTTTGGAGGTATTGACAACTTGAGTTAAAATATCAATTTTCAATGAAGAACACTAGATTTTAGATTATTCTGAAAATGTTAACTTGAGTGTAGTGGCAAACACCCATTATCCCATTATCCCAGAACTTTGGAATCAGAGGTGAAGAGTTTCAAGTTCAAAGCCTGACTAAGCTGTGGTGAGTTTAAAATGAACCTAAACCATTTCCTAAGACCATGTCTCAAAATAAGAAATAAAACAAAGGAAGCCAGCAAGGTGATTCATCAGGTGAACTCACTTGTCATGCAAGCCTGGCACCCCTCATACACATTACAATAAAAAAAATACTGTCCAAACCTTTCCAAATAAAAACAAAGAAGGTTGGTATATATATATATATATCACTGTCAGAGTTTTGCCCAGCATCTGAGTTCAGACATCAGTTGTTGCTGAATCCTAATGGTTCCTTCAGGGGAGGGGTTGAGAAGGCGTAGCATCAATGACACAGACATGGAAGTCAGTTGAAGGAAAACGGCAGACTCGTTTATTCAATAATGGGGAAAGCCTTATATACCCTCCACCTAGCACCCAGGCTGTGTCCCAATCTGGTGGCATTGTGTGGTCATCCCTCATTGGCTGGGCATGATCAAGAACTCTGGCAGTGCCTGTTGCTAGACCCTNAGGTAGACACCAGGTTGGCTCATAAGGAAGTACATTATGTGTATGCCTAGACAACTGGTTTGAACCAATTTCCTCTACCCTATGGGCCTGTCCTACTACAATCAGTAATGTAAATAAATAAATAAANAAACAAACAAACAAACAAACAAACTAATTATTCAATAGCTGATAGAAATCCAAGTATTTTAATCCAACAATTAAAAAACTAAATGATAGCACTTAACTCTGGGAAATAATGAAACATAAGTTTGTTTTCACTGTAAATTCTTACCATGAAATTGTTCACCAATATAATCCAGTTCTCTCAATAGAAACAGACTTCTAATAAAGCTATAATTCTAAGCAGTTATAAAAGGATATGCTGTGGGGTGGTCTTTCTGTATGCCATGAATATGTATTGTTCTAATTGGTTGATAAATAAAGCTNTTTGGCCAATGGCAAGGCAGAATAAGGTTAGGCTGGGCATTGAAACTGAAGATGTAGATGAAGAAAGGTGGAGTCAGAGCAGACTCCAGCCCACTGTCCAAGAAGCAACATGCCAGAAGACCCATAATGCCATGACCACGTGGCAATACATACATTAATAGAAATGGATTAATTTAAGATGAACGAGCTATCTAGCAAAAAGTGTCAGCCATAGACCAAACAGTTTGTAATTAACATTAAACCTCTTAGTGATTATTTTATAAGCTGATGCAGGCCAGGCAGAACACAGAAAAGATTCCAGCAACAAGGATATGCTATCAAACACTTTTTATGAAATAATTACCAAACAAACATATGTTGAGAAATTATTAAATGAGCAGTTTTGTTTCAGAATATATTCTACTTTTGATATTTTTTATCCATTGTCCCAAAATATATCCACCATATTGAAGAAAATCCCTAAATATGGAGGTATTATTCAGTTATACTGCTGGGACTTTGTTGTAGAATACACTCTCATCCATTCTCTGCTATACAGGAGAAAAGAGAAAATTATTTCCCATAATCCCTTTAAACAGTAATAATAGTTGAGGCTCAGAAATCATAAAAAACATAGTGTCCTGGCTTTTAAAAAATGAGCATTTTGTATTCACATTCCATAAACTTTAAGATGAGGTTCTGGTTCAAAAATAAAGGATACGAAAGAAAGTCAAACATTAAGAATTCATCATTGCAGGATGATGCAGCTTTTGACAACAGAACTCATCTGCTGCTTGGAAATAAATCACTTATGATTCAAACGCTGAGAATATTTACTTGTGGCATTACCATCATCTGTCTCACTTTTCCCACAAATAGAATAGAATGTTTCTTATTACACAGTCAACATTATTCTTGGTTGCAAAGAATCACAAATGTGACTACCCGAAAATAGACAATAAAACTTTCAGTTGTTCTAATAGCCATGTGAAGTGCTATTAGAATTCTCCTAATACCCTCTACTTTCTCTAAAGCTATAATTTTATAAAATACCATTCAAGTACAGCATTGGAAAATTTACCCAGGCCACTCATGAGATGATATTATTATGAGATGTAACTCACGTAAGATCCAAAGCCTGTACCATGTCCACTATCTATGTCGCTCTGGACTCTTAAACAGCATATTTGTGTCTATACTGCCATGCCCTGCCAGAAATTCCTTGAGAAGCTACTCATATTGTTGACATAATGACATTCTGTAAGTATAATAGGAAAGGATTAAATAAAACTTTTAGGAATTAAGTTAGACAAGATACTACTGGGTCCTGGATAAGAACAAGTCATGTTTTAATTAGATNATTATTTACTCCTGTTCTGGTTTCATAGATCTGTTGCTATGATAAAATACTGTAGGTGGAAGTTTCTGTTCTGCCAGCAGCTCCCAAATAAACACACTGAAGCTTATATTAATTCCAAATACTCAGCCAACAGCTTAGGCTTATTATTAACTAGCTCTTACAACCTAAATTAACCCATATTTCTTATACTCTCTGCCATATGGCTCATGGCTTGTTACCTCATTTTCCACACATCTTGCTTCCTCAGCGACTTGCTGGTGTTTCCATTGACTCTGCCTTTTTATTCCCAGAGTCCTCTATTTCTGGATGTCCCACCTATACTTCCTGCCTGGCTACTGGCCTGTCAGCTTTTTATTAACCAATGAGAGTAATACATATTTGCAATGTACAGAAGGATTATTCCACAATATTTCCTCCTTTTCATCTAATTAGAAAAGAAGGTTTTTAACTTTAACATAGTAAAATTATATACAACCAAAGCAGTTATCAAGTAAGAATTATAGTTACATTATTCAGCCCACTTGTATTTGGCAAAATTAGAGAAAATACTCTATTAACTATCTTATCTTGGTGAGTCTAAAGTTTTATACCTAATTTAACTTTTGTCATAACTAAGGAAAACTATAACTATCTAGTTTCCAACTCCATCAAAGACCCCAAAAGGATGAAATGTTACCTAATGACAGGGACATCAGGCTGCCTGGACAGTCACCCAAAGTTCCTCTGTAATGTGGGGGCATCCATCTTCAGCCTACAGGCCTAGCATATCTGACATACTTCTCTGTGAAGCAGGATTTTTGAAGGATGGCCCCACCTTGTTTTGGCAGAGTTTGGCAATCACTTTATTTTGTGTCCTACTTGTCCAATTTGGACAACATATTGTCAGCAATTGAAGCAAGGGCAATTTCTTTGTCCATATGGCTAACTTTTGCCATAAAGAAAACAAACTCTGTAGAGTTTCTTCAATGACAACAATATTCTCTGAAGTAGATTGGTGCTGCCAGGAGCAGATGTGTCTCACTGTCATGAAAAGTCTTAAGTTATTAAACATATGCCATATTCTGTAGGTCTTTGACGTGTTTGAGACCATCTATCTATCTAAATATAATTGTTAATGACCTTGAAAACATATCTAACATGATTATAAGTTTGACTTTTATAGATGACTATTAATCTGCATTTCTTATTTATGTTACATTTTTAAATGAGTTACATAAGCACAATAATCCAAATAAGAGAAGAAACATACATATAGTATAACAAAATTAACTTCAAATTTATATCAGTATACAAAAATCCACACCAAACTAAAATACTTAAGATTAATAGTTGTTTTTGGATTAAAGTAAATTCAATAATCTACCCTTTTATCTTATCATTTCTATATCCCCATTTTCTTTTCAGAAAAAGATATCTGAATCTAATCTTTTTTGTTCAGCTTTTTTCCTGATCATTACTTATAACCAAACCCCTTTAAATGATACTAAATATCCACAACGCATCTTTTGGGAATGTGAGCATAGTTTTCTAGACTGTTTTGTGTTGTTTATGGCTGTTGTCTTTGGGGAACCCTGAGAAAATTTGACATTATGGTAAAGTCCTGCCTGGAGTATTTTATGAAGCTGTGTCTACAATCTCAGCCAGTAGCTTGAAGCTCTTCTGGATGCAGAATTCTGAGGAGACTGTAACAGAGGGATTTTAAAATGCTGGATCACCTGGGCCATCTGTTTTCATTGATATTTGATTCCCTTGCTTTGAAAATACATAAACCTTTAAAAGTAACATACATATCTGTATTAATACAAGTATAGACTGTGCATTGTATACAAGTTAGCCAAAGATGTTTTTTTGTTATGTGTTTGAGAAGATAAAATATACCTTATGTGTCTTGTAGGGTTTTTTTGTTTTGTTTTCTTTTGTTTTGTTATGTTTTGTTTTTGTTTTTAGTTCTTTTAGGTTTAGTTTTTTATGTTTGTAGCCAAGATTTTCAGGAGGTCTTCCTCAATCAAACCTGAGTTTCTTTAACCTGAAATGAATCCACAACCTCTCATTTCCTGTGGAAATAAAAGAATAACCTCTCTCCAAAGTAACATTTTTACTTAAATTTTCTTTTTACTTAAATTTTGAAGTCAAGATATTTTTAAAATATGTAGATTGTTTGAATCTAGCAGTGTTTATTATCCGGTATCTCTTAGCAACCAAAAAATTTAAAGACAACACAATAACATACAGGATTCAGACTCTGTGCATGTTTTATCTTTACATGGCTTTTTTTTTCTTTTATATTACTTTACTCTCTTCTTAAAGACTATATTTTATGCTTTTAGAACTATATTTTTTAATCTATGACTGTATGTGCTCTTTTATTTATCTCTCCCAAGGCGATATATCTCTATTATATATCTCTATCTTTTTCTGACCATATGAGCCTTTAAACTGCTGTCACGGCTAGGACCAAATCAGTGGCTTTGGTGGCTGGCTCCACCCCACTCATTGGTTCCCTGAGAGTCTAGCTTCATGATGTAGGTATTGGAGGGGGAACCAAGTTTACTGACCCAACGCTCAGGAGTTTTTTGGTCCATGCTGCCACTGAGTAGCGTGCCACCTACTGCTCACAAACAGCCTTTAAGTGTTTGGCAGCAGGACCTCTCAAACGAGCTGCCTGTTTTTGCCACTAGCACTGAGCCAGGAACCGTCTTTTTTTTTTCTTTTTTTTTATTATTAAAAAGATCTTCCACTCATTTTACATACCAACCTTGATCCCCCTCTCCTTCCTCCTCCTGCCCTGCCAGCTCCCCCTCTCAACGCATCTCCACTCCCACCTCCTCCAAAACAAGGTCTCCCATGGTGAGTGCCCGGAGTGTGGCACCCTCAACCAAGGCAGGACAAGACCCTCCTCCCTGCACCAAGACTGCACCAGGTGTCCCACCACAGGCACTGGGCTCCAAAAAGTCAGCCCCTGCACCAGGGATGGATCCTGATTCCACCGCCTAGGGGCCCTCAGACACTTCAAGCCAAACAACTGTCTCAAGCCTCCAGAGGGCCCAGTTCAGCACCATGGGGGGCTCCACAGATATTGGTCCACAGTTCATGCATTTCCACCAGCTTGGCTGGCTTCATGATCTCAATGTCCCTTGTTCATAGAACCTCTCCTCTCTCCCATCAGTTGAANNCCTGGAGCTCTGCCTGGCNCCCNNCNNTNANTCTNNGCATCTGCTTCCATCTATCTCTGGATGAGGGCCCATGAGGGCTTCTCAGCCATGGGTCCATATTTCATGTGTCTCCACTAACTTGGCTGTGGCCATCTCTGCATACCCTCCCATCATGATCTCGTAGTCCCTTGCTGATAGAGGGTCCCTGTCTCCCATCGATTGGGCCCCTAGAGATCTGCCCGGTGCCCACATCTGTCTCCATCAGTCACTGGATGAGGGCTCCATGGTGGCAGTTAGGGTATTCATCCCTGTGATCACTGGATCAGGCCAGTTTAGGCATCCTATCAATTATTTCCAGTGGTCTAAGGTAGGTTCATCCCTGTGGAGTCTCTGGGACTTCCCTAGCACTCTGTTTCTCCCTATTCCCATGATTTCCCCATTTATCATGTTATCTCCTTCCTTGCTCTCTCTCTCTGTCCCTGTTCCAGCTGGAACCTCCTGCTCCTTTACACTCTCATCCTCCATCCCTCCCCATTTCCTCCCCCTGACTCCTAGTCAGCCCATGTAGATCTCATCCATTTCTCTTTCAGTAAGCGATCCATTTGTCCCTACTAGGTTCCTCCCTGTAGCTGTAGGTTGCAGTCTGGTTATCCCTTGCTTCACATCTAGTATCCACCTATGAGTACATACCATGTTTGACCTTTTGGGTCTGGGTTACCTCACTCAGCATGATATTTTCTAGATCCATCCATTTGCCTGCAAATTTCATATGGTCATTGTTTTTTTCTGCTGAATAGTACTCCATTGTGTATATGTACCACATTTTCTTGATCCATTCTTCAGTTGAGGGGCATCNAGGTTGTTTCCAGGTTCTGGCTATTATGAATAATGCTGCTATGAACATAGTTGAGCATGTGTCCCTGTGGTATGATTGAGCATTCCTTGGGTATATGCCCAAGAGTGGTATAGCTGGGTCTTGAGGAAGATTGATTCCCAGTTTTCTAAGAAACCACCATACTGATTTCCAAAGTGGCTGTACAAGGTTGCACTCCCACCAACAGTGGAGTGTTCTCCGTGTTCCACATCCTCTCCAACATAAGCTGTCCTCAGTGTTTTTGATCTTAGCCATTCTGATAGGTGTAAGATGGTATCTCAAAGTTGTTTTGATTTGCATTTCCCTGATGACTAAGGATGTTGAACAATACCTCAAATGAGAGTATTCTTCTGGCCATCTGAGATTCTTCTGCTGAGAATTCTCTGTTTAGCTCTGTGGCCCATTTTCTAATTGGATTGTTAGATATTTTGATGTCTAGTTTTTTGAGTTTTTTATATATTTTGGAGATCAGCCCTTTGACATTAATCCACACACATATAAACACCTGATTTTCGACAAAAAAAAAGCCAAAACTGTACAATGGAAAAAAGAAAGAATCTTCAGCAAATGGTGCTAGCATAACTGGATGTCAACATCCAGAAGATTGCAAATAGATCCATATCTGTCACCATGCACAAAACTCAAGTCCAAGTGGATCAAAGACCTCAACATAAATCCAGCTACACTGAACTTGATAGAAGAGAAAGTAGGAAGTACTCTTGAATGCATCGGCACAGGAGACCACTTCCTAAATATAACACCAGTAGCACAGGCACTGAGAGCAACAATTAATAAATGGGACCTCTTGAAACTGAGAAGCTTTTGTAAGGCAAAGAACATGATCAATAAGACAAAACAACAATCTACAGAATAGGAAAAGATCTGCACCAGCCCCACATCAGGAACTGTCTCTTAAAGGAGCTCTGCCTCTTCTCACTGCCATCAAACAGAGTCCACCTGAGAAACATGTTGCTACCAAGAAGCCATGTTTGCCTCTGTTCTTTTGTGTGTTTAGGATCCCTTTTTTAAGCTCGTGTAGGTTTTATGCGGAAATTCTTTCTGAACGTTTGGACTCCAAAACACTTTGACTAAGAGCAACTTAGGAAAGAAAGGTTTATTTTAGCTCACAGTTCCCAGTTGCAGTCCATTACTGTGTGGAAGTCACAGCAGCAGGGCTTGAGACATCCACAGTTACCAGTTACATGCTACTTGCTTGCCTGTGACCAACTCCATTTCTCCACTCTTACACAGTTCAGGATCTCCTGCCCAGGAAATGGTTCCATCTATGGTGGGCTGAATCTTGTCAAATAAATTGACTTATTTAAGACGGTATCATAGAGACATCCCTACCACAAGCCAACCCTCATAGAGTCAACCAGCATGATACCAGATTGTGACACACTGACAGCTAAAAATGGCCATCACAACCTTCTAAATAACATTCTACCATTAGAAATGGCATTTTACTTGTGCTTATCTTTGAACTAAATACATTCTTTTGATCATGCTGCTGTACATCAGCTCTATCATCAAAAATATTCTCCAGCATGAATGATTTTTGACAAAACATTAACTCTCTAAAATGCAATGATTGTTATGTTGTACTGTTCGGCTAAATTGGTGTTTAACAAATAAATTGTGCTGTTAAAACTGAATACTATGCTGGTTGTAGCACAATTAGTACCAATTTAGCACATTCATTTTCATTTAACATTAATGTAGGATTAATAGTAAAGCCATCTACCATATATCAGATTGACAAGGCTAGATCTATAAGAGAACTGAATGTTAGTGGAATTCTACTGACAAATTAATCAGTTAGTATGCAAGTCAAGCCATGATAAGGTTGAGCATCATTGCAGGAAGTCAAGAATTTCAAGAACTGGTAATCTGACAAATCTTATAGTTGGGTTATCCTGATTTTAAAAACTATGAGTTGGATTATTGATCCTCTGAATTTCTATATAAATTAGAAGTCCATATTTATTTTCAGAGAATGAAATCTATATTTATCACTGCTATAGATTTAACAAGGCATTGTTTCCTTCAGGTACCTGTATTGAGGGTCCGGTTCCTAGCTGGTGGTGCTGTATCAAGAGGTCCTAGAAATGGATGTGGAATGAAGGAAGAAAGTCATGGTAGGACAGTCTTCAAAGACAGTCTCGCTCTCCTTCCTTTTATTGGCTTTGAATGTCTTCCTATGAGGAATTTGGTAATGGTGGTAAGAGAATGTAAAGCAATTACCAAGACTGCAATATTAACAGAAAAATGCACTTTATGAGTTTAATATTATTTCCTATCCACTATCTCAAATAATCTTCCTATCCCTCCTTCTCAATAACTCCCTGAGGGAAGGAGGGTAGGCATTAATANCTAATCTTAGAGTTAGTGAAACTTGTGCTAATCCAAATTGCAAAATATGTCATGAATAAAAGCATACAATCCAGTACAGGAACTGGAATTCACTTTTTCTTCATCTTCAGAGAGGGAAAGGACTTTGAGGTTTATATGAAACACTTTCACCTAAATTAAAAAAAAAAAGTCACTTATCATTAGAACATGTCAGTTTATACTGAAAGTGGTGTTTTTCTTAAGCTAATAGCTAAGTTAAAATACATAGATATTGAAAAGTGTTATGCCATGTATTAACATACAAAAGTGAGAAAAGCATCTATTTATTTACAGCTCATTAAATATTTAAGCAAATGATTATCACTTCGCTTTTTAGATATTAAGCATTTCTCCTTAGCAGGTTGTATTTGTATTTCAAACACAGTACCTAAGCTGAAAATGCACATTATCAAAATGTCTTAAAATACTGATTTTTCTCTGAGTTCTAACAATAACAAGTAAGTCACATTCTATCCACAAGATATCCAGAATTAATTAGAATCTATTTCAATTATATGCATATTTTGTTTTAGAGCCAATTAGTTTATTTAATAAAAAGGCACTTATGCAATTATATGGATTACTTTCAGCTATTTTACAATAGGTCTTTGATTCAAAAGTAAAAACATTTTTGAAGTTTATTTAATATATAATGTAAATAAATATTTTAGAAAAAAANATATATATAACTCTATTCCTGAATTTTCATGCTATTTATTATAATGATGTGTCAGTTTTTATACAATTCATAATGCTTGAATTGCAGACATATAGTCAGTACATAATTTAAACATCAAAAACATTTCAATATTAGCTCTTAAAGACTTCTATTATTGATTTCCTGTCCAAAACAAAAAAATTATTGATACATACACTGGAAAGGATACAACAAATTAAAACACAATGAAATTTACTTTTTTCAGTGCACTCAACTTAGAAAGTTTATGAGAACATGTAGGTCTCCTTCTTTCCCCCTCCCCCTTTTTTTGGCTGATTGACAGCAAGTGTCAGTGTGTAACTGTCATAAGGTTATTAGCATATAGACTGAGATAAGACTATTTTTGATTTGAAAAAAATAAATTTCCCATACAACCTGAAATCGTATTCCTGCATGGCCTCGCTATTCCTTATTTCAGTAAAGTGAAATTGTGTTTCATTTCAGAACATCAAGAACCTATCTACACATTTTAATAATTACTTTTTGAAAGATTTATGATTATGAATTTGCATGCAAATAGTATTTGAGAGCATTATAACTTAAAACCACCAAAGGAGCTTAAAAGAATGAAGGAGAGAAGAAGAGAAGAGACAGAGTACCACGTGGGAAAGAGAGCGGAGGAAGAAGACAAACGTCCTGTAGCCTGGTGTGCCAGCTTGCCTTTCATTGCCTCGGATTCATTCCACCAAATGGTGCAGCTTCCCAGGTGATGGAACGGAGAAGTAATTCACAGATCCTGCAGATCTCAGTCACACTTACAGAATGGATTCTGGCTTTCCTAAGAACTTACCAAGAAGATGNGGCCTGGCAGAACCCATGTGGAAATTCATTTCATCTGCTTCCATTTTATGCCGTCTATCATGCATTTTTGAAGACTAAATGGAAAAGAAAAAAATGAAGTTCAGCCCTACGAATTTCCATCAAATATCATTCTAGCTATCGGTTGTCACACCTGCTATTTGATGCATTTCTGTCAATTGACACAATTACATATTTTTGCAACCTATATCATTCCCTAAAGTCTTATTTATTTTGCAATAAATCCAATTTATTGAAAACTTATTCAATCATGTTAACACATGCCAAAGATTTGTTTCTAATATATTTAAATATTCTTCAGGCTGATTGTGGAAGGTATTGACTAATATGACTTTTTTAAGCTAAAATGAGGTAATGTGACAACTCACTCAGCTTTCTTTGGAAACACACAGCAGCAGCACACTACCTAGATTCCCCCATAATTTGACCAAGCTTCTTGTTATCTACTTATAAGGTCTTCCCAAATTCTGAAACTCCATTAAACTTTTGTAGTCTATCCATTGCCTGAAAATGTTGCTAAATTCGTATGCCTATTACATTATCAGTGNATATATGAATATATCATACATATTTATTTATAATAAATATAATCTCGAAGAAGCACAAACATGTATAAAATGAGATTTGTAAAGAACAAAATGATGCCAAGAACAATATATTACTATTTCTGTATTGAGATGTTCTTGAGTGCGTTTATAATTGATTCTGTAAATATCATGTAAACCCTGATTTAAAAGGGGTCTCTTTTGTTGTTGTTGCTTGTTTTGTGGTTAATTTTGTCAAGTTTGATTGTTCTATTTTTACTTCTTAAAATCTTTTGTACTGAGAATGAGTGTTAGCATTGTTTATTTTATTATTCTCTCTCATTCTCTCTATCTGTCTCTGTCTGTCTTTCTCTCTATCTCTGTTTCTCTGTCTCTCTCTCTCTGTGTCTAATTCTTTCTCTCTGTCTCTCTCTTTTTCTCTCTGTGAGTGTGTGTGTGTGTGTGTGTGTGTGAGTGTGTATGTGTCTGCATCTGTGACTGTGTCTCTGTTTGTTTCTTCATGTATCTGACTGTGGGTACTTGCCACAGTGCAAGTATGGAGGTAAGAAGACAACGTTAGGTATGTTCTCCTCCACTTCTGCCTTGTTTTACATAGGTCTCTTTGCTGTTCACCGCTTTGTGTGTCAGGCTAGCTGACTGGTGATACTCTGGGGAATCCTCCTGTCTTTGCCTCCCATCTCACTGTGTGTGTGCTGGGTTACAGGTGTGCATCCCTGTGTCTGACTTTATGTGGGTTCTGGAGATCTGTACTCAGATGTGTTTCTAATATATATAAATATTCTTCAGTCTGATTATGAAAGGTTGACTAACATGACTTTTTTAAGCTAAAAAGAGTCAGCATTTCTGAGATAATGTGACAACTCGCTCAGCTTTCTTTAGAACACACACAGCAGCACAGCACACCTCAGACATAAATAATTTGACCAATTTTCTTATCATCTCTCCATAGCACGTGTGCACCACATGTGTTACTCTTGGAGCCATCATCCCAGCCTGGTATTGTACTTTCATGCTTTACTCTTCTCCACAAATTACAAATATGTATACTGGGTTGTGATTAATCTTCAAAGACGTGACTCATAAACTAAACTTCTGACTGAGTAGAATCTTGCTTAAACAGAAATTTTTCAGTGGAATATTAACATGAAAATGTTAAATACTAAATTTAAATGTTTCCTTAAATAATCTTTCACCTATTTCTATCTTTATTTACATATTTCTTAGATTAAAAATCTTAAATGCTAATTATATTAAAAATATTTAAGTTTATATTCTGTGGAGTCCATTTAAATGTATGTATTGGCCCTGCCTCAATCCCCAGCACAGCAACATAGAGTGACCTTTGGACATTGATAAAATTCAGCCACTAGACCTCCATAAAAACCCTGCAGAAACGAGGAATAAAAATAATATGCCTCTACATAATAAAGCTTATATGCAACAAGCCTGTAGCCAACATTATAAATGNGCAAAGACTAACATCCTTTAAAAATGTAAACGAGGGTGTCTACTCTCTCTATTCTTCTTCAACTTAGTGACCAAACTCTTAGCCATGGTGCAAAGGCAAGGGACTATGAGAAAAGTAATATAACATACAAGGAAGAGGTCAAAAATTCTGATTGGCAGGTGTCGTGATCCCTGCTTAAAGACTAAAGAGTNCATGGNAAAACTTCCAAACCAGATAAACACCTTCAGCAAAGTAGCAGGGTACAAAATCAGTGTAAATATCACTACTTTTTGTATACTATTAATGATCATAGTGATAATGAAATTAAGAAATAAATTCCTATTTCAGTAGCCTCAAATACAAAGAAAATGCATAGGGACTACACCTAACCAAGAAGGTAAAATACAATGAACACATTAAGACACTAAAAGAGAAAGAAGGAGAAATTAAGGAAGACACTAGAAGTTAAAAAATATCTGTATTTATTAATCATCAAAATTAATATTGTGAAAATATGTATGTGCCAATAAAATATTCAATACTGAGATCTAATATAATCCCCATCAAAATTCCAATGGCATCCTTCCCTGAATTAGAAAATTTTTCTAAAAATTCATTTTCTGAAAATTTTAATAAGCAGAGATCAATCACAAGCAAAACTCAGCACTCCAATTATTATAATACCTAGTGACAGATTGTGCTACATAGCCCTGGTAGGAAATGCAGCATGATACTGGAACAAGAAAACAGGCATGTCCACAGATGTAATAGAGTAGAAGACCTAGGAATAAGCCCCTGTATCTAAAGCATCTTATTTTCAACAAAGATTCCAAAACAAACATTTGATAAACCCACCCTTTAACTACTGATGTGGAAAGAGTTGAACATCCACACACAAGAAAATGAAACTAGATACTTATTTCCCACACTGTATAAAAATCAATTCAAAAATGAATCAAATACTTAAATGTAAGAAAGGAAACTTTGAAAATTCCAGGGAAACAATTAGTAATATAGGCATAGGCAAGGAATTTGTGAATAGGATTCTAATATCATAGCAAATATCATATCAATATCATAGCAAAAACTGGAAGATGCATTTTACCAATGTAAAGAGTCACACAGCAAAGAAATGATTAAAGTGAAGAGAGACTAAAGAATGGGAGATAGTCTTTGCCAGACACTCATCCAACAAGGATCCCTATTCAGAATGTACAAAGAACTTATGAAATTAAACTTTAAAGGAACAAATGTCCCAATAAAAATCAACAAATGTGTCCAATGGCTCTGAAAAGAAGCATTACAAATGTGCAATAGAATACATAAAGCAATGCTCAGCATCCTTGGTCACAAAGGAAATGAAGGTTAAAGTGGCATTGATATTGTCCCAGTCAGGATGCTGATCACAAAGAAACAAACAGATGCGAAAAAATATAGCTCAGGAGCAGAGTGCTCATCTATAACACGCGAGGCTGAGGATTCACTCCTCAGTGCCACACAAAAGAGAAAGAGAAAAAGAAAGGAAGAGGAAGGGAGGGACTGAGGGAGGAGGAAAGGAAGACAAGCAAACAGGGAAGGAGGGAGGGAGGAAGGGGAAGAGAAAGAGAAAGAACAAATGTTTGTTGTGGAGAATGACAGACACATGCTTGGGAGAATGTGGTTCAGCCCATCTGGAAATCAGTACAGAACTTCCTCAACAAACTAATAAAAGAAGGACCACAGATCATGGGTATCTGTGTGCAGGNACACAAACTGGCATGCAGTGGCCCTTACCCNCACATGCATGCACCCTGCAGTGCTATTCACAAGCGCTAAGTGTTGGAATTAGCATTAGCACCATTAACAGGTGGATGAGCAGAGTTGAGTGTGATGCACACTCAACGAGGCTTCGTTTGACAACCAAGAACAGAAATTTATCACTGTTGGAATGAGCTCACTGTGGCAGGCAGCATCAGCTAGGCACAGAAGGACAAGTCTTGACTGTTTCTGTCATATGTAATGTCTTAGTCAGGATTACCATTGCTATGATGAAACGCCACAACGAAAAACAAATTCAGGAGAAAGGGGTTTAGTTGGCTTTCACTTCCACATTGCTTTCACTATTGGAAAGTCAGGACAAGAAGCCAAACAGGGCAGGAACCTAGAGGAAGGAGTTGTTGCAGGGGCTG
>LZPO01009126.1:14695-28717 GCA_001675575.1 Neotoma lepida
CATTAAAAACCCCTGAAACACCAGAGGACCACAAGTGAAGGAAAGCCAGCGAAACACAAAGAAGGACCAGGAGGCAGATACGCCATGTGGACAAGTGAAACAAAGACAAACATAAGATCAAAGGAGACCTCAGCAAAATGAGCAGAGACCATAAGGAACATGTCCACCAGACAGCATGTATGTCAGAGGAACATGTCCACCAGACAGCATGTATGTCAGAGGAACACATCCACCAGACAACCTGTGTGTCAGACAAAAAAGCAAGCAAAGGGCAACACCGGAAGGCAGTAGAAATGATTTCAGCTATTCAAGAATCAAAATAAAATTGGATGAAGTTTAAATGAAATCCTCTGTTATTGAATCAAAATAGCACAATAGAGATATTCAAGGAAAACCCTTTAGTAACTTAATCCACTGAAGAACAGCTTGGCAAGCAAAGCAAGTTCCAGATAATCACAGAAAATGAAAATAGTCAGCAATCAAAGCAAGATGGGCAACTGGCATGAGAGACAAGCCGAAGCAACAAGAAAAGAGAAAACTCAGAGAAATCTTCTAGGTTAACAATGAAATCCAAATGCTACACTGCTCTTCAAGGAAACAAGACAACTAACTAACCCTTTGTCCTAACAGTCAGCATTTCCTCCTCCCTCATAAGAAAGACCTCAATAACTGCACCTCACAGCTGCCTAGCCACCTAACTTGTAAAACTGAGCAGATGGCTTTTAGGACATAAACACATTGTCATAGAGACAAGGAAAAGAGTTCTCTGAAATTTACGGCACTTAGCTAAAGAAGCATAAAATATCTCAGAACTGTCCTGTGACTACACTCCTGTCTGCCATGCACAGAAAACCGGAGTGAGTAAGTGTCAGGACCCAAGGCCCAGTATCCTGATATACAGCATGGCTTTGCCACATATGTCCCCTCTACAGCATAAGATGCCTGAATTATATAAAAAGGACCATTTTCTAGGATATAACACATTTTAATCATATAATGATCCTACATACCCAAATTTAAAGGCATNGAGAAAATCTGGAAGAGAAAAGAACATTTGAAATACGTAAGAACATTTTCCATTTTCTTCGTCCTCTGGCAAGTGTTATAAAATGCATTTCAATTTCTGGGGACAGAGTTTAAACAAAGTCAAATGATTGACTGTTGCTGCTAAAGACACTAATTATTTCCACCAAACAGCTGTCATCACCATAAAATTCTGTCTTGCAATCAATCAGCTCCTCCTGGCCAGAGACCAGCACAGAAAGCATTTCAAAGGGGATCCTACATTTCAAAGCCTCCAAGAAGTCGTGAATACTATCTCTTCCCTTCCTCACCAGGAAAAAGGAAAGGAAAAAAAAAACCCTCTAGGAATATTTCTACTTCCGGTTGTTTTCAGCTTTGCTTCAATGTCATTGAAACATCAAAACACTGAAACAAAAGTGTGAAAGTTTTCTTCCAGGCCTTCTACAAGAGGGAAGTTTATTTCACAAAGATATTAAAAGTGTGTGTGTGAGAATTCATGGAAGTCAGAGGTCAATGCCAGGCATCTTCTTAGGTCACTTTTTACTTTATTTATTGAGGAGCTTTTCAATTGGCTAGACTGCTTGCCTAGCAAGCCGGTTGGATCCTCCAGGCTCTGCTCCCCACCATGGAGATTACAGGCATGTATCATCACACCTGGATTTTACATGTGGCTGGGGATCTGAGCTCAGATCCTCAGGCTTCATGCTCATGCAGCAAGAACTTTACCCACTGAGAAATCTCCCCAGCCCCATGGCCCTTATTTTCTGGGTGTTTTAGGAGGGTATAGACCCTTTAGGAAGCAGGGCCTCCCTGGAGAAAGTGGGTCACTGGAGGAAATAGCTTTTGAGAGTTAACCCTGCTTGTGGTCCAAGCTCTCTGCTTCCTAGTTAACCGAAATGTGAGGAGTCCTCACCACAAACTTCTATCACCACAAATACCATCCTGTTTTTCCTGCCATGGTGAACTGTATAGCCTCTTAAACCCTGGGCCAAAATCAAACCTGCCTCCCTTCTATCACTTCTGTCAGCTATTTGCTCAAGGATTTTCTCATAGCTGCGAGATAAGTAACAAGCAGCGACAGGAGAGGCTTTGCCATGGTAGAGATGAGGAGACTTTCTAACAAATTTGTCATAGAGAATAAATAAAGAACAAAAGTGCAGAATGAGTCCAAAGAGGTTGACTCCAGAACCTGGGAAGTTGTAATCATCACTTAGCAAGTTGTAAGCTCAAGGAAGTAAAGATTTGCAAGATGAGGTAGTGTGATGGCTAACATTATGCTTTAAATTTACATTATTGTGCTTAAGAGAGCTATAAAAAAAATGCCTCTAACCTAAAAGTCCCACTTGCCCAAGAACAGATAACTTCCTGGAATACTAGGGGCTGTTCGTATGAAATAAGCCATGTGTTTTCATGTCTGTAAACAAGCTTGCTTGCCCCAATTACACAGGATGTGTGCTTGATCACATGTAGTCAGGAAGTACACGAGCAGATGTATGTCAGGATGTATGCTTGCCTCTGATTGCATGAAGGCAGGAAGCACATAGCCTTGTGTGTTTTGCCTTTATAAACCCCTGACTAATGTAATTCAGGGCCATAATCTGAAGCATGAGTCTCCAGTATGGACCTAGGCTGGTAGTCCATGTTCCTAGCCAGTATTTAATAAAATCTCTTTTTTATTAAAATTTACTCATGGTCAGACTAGCAATTCTCTGAACGACCTCAGACCCATAACAGTAGTTTGGTAGTTGGGGGGGTAGTTTTGAATGCATGAAGTGTGTATGTCACTAATTACTTGAACACAGACAAGGTTGATCTCATTGACTATGCTTCACTGCACCTAAAATAAATGAAATTAATTCATTCTTAAATTAATCATGTGTCTTAAAGACTCTTCCAAGGAGCATAGACAATTTATGGTGTTGAATCACCTGAGTTGATACCATCAAACTTATTTGTACATTTTAACTTCTGTTTCATACCTCAATGCCTACTGGAAAACTGGGAAGTGTCCCTAAAGAAGTGTATATTAGCCTTGTAAGAGGTACCTCAAATGGCAGAAACTTACAAATACCTCAAAAGAGTCAATTTGACATCACAAGGCCTTCCTCAACCCAGTCACTGCCTGTCAGAATTACACCTCCTGCCACCTTGCTCAGAGTAGAAAGTACCTTCCTTTTAAATAACATTTCTGGACTGGATATGTGGTGGAATGCGTGCCTAGCAGACAGGAAGCTCAGGATTCCATCCCAGCACCACTCACTAATTAACTAGAGAAACANGTAAACAAACAAGCAAACGAAGAGTTTGTACATGTGCACGTGTTTATGCATGTCCTCGTGTGTTTGGGTGAATGTGTGTGTAGAAGGACAAAGTTAACATTTGTAGTCTTCCTCAATCACTCTTCACCTGAACCCAGAACTTACCTATAGAGATTAGCTAGCCAGCCAGGTCCAAAGACTCCCTGTCTCTGCCTTCTCAGGCTGGAATTGTAAAAGGGCCACCATACCCATGGGGCATTTATGTTATGTGATTTCTGGGAATCCAAACTGTACTCATCATACTTGCAGGGCAAGTGGTTTATCCACAGAACTCTCTCTTCAGACCATCAACAAATATTTTTAAACTTCTTCCTAAATAAGTGTGATAGCACATGCCTATAATCTCAGTAACAGGAGGCTGAGGCAGAAAGATTACAAGTTACTTTTAGCTATATTCTTCAANATTTAATAGAAGCAAAAGAATATTTTTTTGTACTTTTTCTCAACAAAGACATCTTCTCATTCAGTTCAACTTCAAATAGGAATGGATTCTTTTTTAAATAATTTGAGTAAAAGCACAACAATGATTTGAAAAGGCAAGAGGAAATAATACACAGCTAACAGCAGTGGATTTTACAGCCTTGGGAGAGAAAAAGTAGTGACCCAGGCTAACCTGGGCATCTCTCACTACTGCAGATGGGAGCTGAGGCTTCTAGAGTGAGAAGTTCTGAATTTTCTGTGTCTATGTGGAATCATCCAAGATCATAGACTTGGAAGAGGGCTTCAAAGTACACCTCCAGTGCAGTCTCTGAATTTTAATGGTCTAGCTGACACTTCCATTAGAAAGTCAATGTCACAGCCTTGCAGTACTCTGCTCAGTCAGAAGCACTTTCCTTCCTTGAGGAAGGCTTCTCTAACATCAAGGCTAAATTGAATTGTCTGTCAACTATCCTTTAGGCCCTGTCCAATCTGCACATATCACTGGCACTGTTTATAATTTTAGAGTATCATTTTTGTACTTGTTTAACATCAGGGTCCCCCACCAGAGGCTATGTCCTCCAGAGCAGATCCCTGTCTCTTCTCTTCACTGTGAAATGTGTTACAGATCCAAGTTCTCGGCTGGTGCACATGTTTGATGTGTAGATGAGTGAATGAGCGATTGCTGTGCTGTTGTGCACACACGAGATACAAGAGTCACCCCTGAAGCAAACACTCTGGGTGATGTTAAATGTCATTGACCACAAATTTTTCTTACATCTGCTTCTTGGGTTTATCTCATCAAGCATCAGCATTAGTGTGTACATCCATAACTGTGAAAAGCACTGAAGGAAGAGTCAATATCGCCTGCTCAAAAAGAAGAAAAATAATTGAAGCAGTTACAGAAGCCTTCATGAATGAGCCAGACCCAGAAGAAAGCAAGAAACAGGCTTTTTATCTACAATAAGGCAAAACTAGTTTGCAATTATTTCTTTGGAATTGCATAAAAAGGAGCTGAGCATGATCTNACAGCACCTACAATCTAAGCACTCAAGAGGCTGAGACAGGAGGATGACAGGTTGAGGCCTGTCTGGGCTTAATCTGTCTTATAAAAAGGATATATAAAAGGAAGTCCTCCATCCCCAACAAATCCTCTAGCAATCTCAAGCTAGACTGAGTTTAGAGTTCAAGTATAAAGAATATGACTGATTTTATGTTCATTAGTGTGTTACTGTGATGAATACAGACAATGGCTTGATAACAAGAGCTGTCCTCAGAAATAATACTTATTTTCGAGGTATTAAACTACTTAACTTCAAACTTGTACCTAGCAACTTCAGCAGTCTGACCTTTGAAAAGGAAACTCATAATATTTGAAAAGGAAAAGTTGTCTCCTTGTCTTCCCAATGCACTGTCACTAATAACAGCTTTATTGGCACCAGCTGCCGTTTAACAGCCTAATGGAATTCATTGAAAGTTCTAGAAGCAATCCATTAGCTTGGATGCAGAAAAGAAAAAGTACAGGAAAAAGGAGTGGAGTTCACAATAAAATGATGATTATTAATACCAACAATATTTTCTACTTAAAAAAAGAAATCTTACATCTCAAGTATTACATGCCATTTCTTTTTGACAAGCTCTAACNCAATAAATATATATCAGTATTTAAACACACACCAATTTATAGCAATCTCTTAACCACTCAAGTGTTACTGTAAGATTGATTTTCTCCCCCTAATGGAAGTCATACAAAAACTACACAGAACTCGGGTGTCTACTAAGGCTGTGCATATCCATGACATACACTCCAGTCATGCACTCCTGCAGCAAATCTCCCAGGCCCCTTCTGTTGTTACAGATTACATGGACAACAGTGAAGCATGCAAAACTACAAATTAGTAGCTTTAAGTCAAAGATTCTTAACTTTCCAAACTTAGAATTAAAATTTCAAATACACCCAAGCTGTTTGTGCAGAGGTGAAAGTGTGGAAAAGACACTCTGGTGCCCATCTGAAAGGTGAGTTCATTTTAAATGGCAGNGGTTCGATACCTCCTTCATCCGATGGTCTTGTTACCTCACTGCAGCATGAAAAGCTAGGGTAGAGCTCGGAGATCTCTGACTTGTCATCCCCCAGACCTGTACCAAAAGTGCTGCTGGAATGAGAGCGAGACAGGTGTCTCCGGTACTGACTCGCCTTTTCTACATCAGAGGGAGAATATTCAGATGCATGCATGAGTGGCTTAGACAACAGATAAAGCTTCACAGGGAAGCAAAAGCAATCCCTGATTAAATAATAATCCCTAATCTCTGCTATTCTAAGGGTCTGGTCAACCATCCCCAGACTGAGCAGGAACTGTATTACATACATACAGGACCTAAAAGACATTTCTTCTCATTTAACTTCTTGGGTTTGTTTGTTTGCTGTTTTTTTAAGAGACATAAGGGATAGGAGATGGACGATAGCTAAGCAAATATTAGAAAAGTTAAAAAAAAAACCTTTAAAAGTGAACATTTGCTTTAAATACTTGCTTTCATGTAGCCCTGGGTATACAATACTTGTATCTTGTTTATTTTGAGACTATGAAATTAGATAGTAATTTTCAGACCGTATTTGCTAAACATGGCTTAAAAGTCTAAATGTTTAGTTATGCTGTAACTTTATCAAATCATTCATTTTTCCCCTTTTAATGACAGTCAGCTAAGCTAACAGTCAAATAAGCCTCCATGGGAACTATCCATTTTTATATTGTATAAAAATTCAGAGATAAATGCTAAATACCTAAAGGTTTAATTGGAAAGCATGCATGATGCTGTAGATAAACCTTGCTGTTGTTCTATGTCTAAATTTTGAAACTCGACTCTAAAATACTGTATTTCATGAAACAAATATCCATTTTTCTGTCTCAGGAGCTCTTTACAATTCAAATAACTAAATCTGCTGTCCCAGAAAGTGTATAAAATCATATTTACCAATGAAAGGCAAATATAAGTATGCTCTAGACACCATTTTAAATGCATCTAGGAAAAACTAATATAGGATTTATTTCCAAGTTCCTTTGTAAGTTTTATTTTCATAAATAACTAATGTTATTTTAAAGTGACATAGTACATTTCATGGGCTTTCTGAATTCTCAACTTTCAATTTCCACAGCATGTTTGCCACAGTGAAAGTCTATAATTCATCATCATTAACTTTCATGACAAAACCCAGGGAAACAGAGAGGAACTCAAACAATACCAGAGAGCATATGGAGACTTCTAGACTGAATATTGTCCTCCAGGGGGTCAATGTCGAAGATGGAGCCAGGATCTGTACGCCACACTTTGAGGTCTTTCACCAAAAGGAAGAAACCAAGAGATCAAGAGGGAACTTGGAAAAGCCAGCATGGAAATCAGTCAAGCAAAGGTAGCACGTTAAAAGTGGCCCAGGGCACTTTAGAGAATGGGAGGAAGGGTCCCCACTTTCATATGTAGCTGCCAAAGATAGTTTGTCATCAAATTTGAGCAGCCTGGTTTCTTCACTGCCCAGCATTGGAGCCTCCATGAAGCACCTATGACTCAGCCCAAGGCAGGTTCACACATGGCCGCCATATTCAGTTCTACAGCATCCCCGAACCCCAGCATTGCTGTGCTCCACCCAAGAACAGTCAACATCTGCTTGAAGTTCCTGCCTAAGGACACCTGAGTACTCATGGGAAATGACAGAATTGGTTTTGTTTAAACTGTTCTCTCCCTGTAACAGAAAAGAATGCTGGAAATGTAGACAGCGGCAAGTTCAGTTTTCATTCCAAGGCTGGAATCTATGGGAACAAATAAAGCCATACAGGACACATTTATCACCAATTCTGCGGAAAGGAGTCCAACAAGGAACCATGAGGGATGGGGCACAGAGGCATGAGTAAACGTGCTTTCTGCCCTCAATAAACCATAAATTAGTTTACCTCTGTGTTCAGTTAGCACACTATTGCCATAGTTTATTTCTGGTGACCCCCCAAAGTTCCATGTATTGAAGACCCCTTCACTAGCCTGTGACATTATTCAAAGTTTTAGAAACTTTAAGGGGTGATCACTGGTGAGAGAAAGTTAGGTAATTGGGGAGTTCCCTTTAAGAAGATCTTGGGAAAGCCCACCCAAGTCTCCAGTGCTTCCCAGTGGATGTCTTCCTCTGTCACACACTCTGACTGCACAGCACAGCACTGCACTGCACTGCACTGCCACAGATCCAAAGCAATAGAGACAAATGACAATGGGCTAAAACCTCATGCTGTCAGCCAAATTAACACATTTCTCTTTCAAGCTGATTTCTCAAGTATTTTGTCACAATGACAGAGATCTGACTAACAAACATGGAGGCCAGTGTGCCCTTCTTTTATTATAGCTGCAGGCAAAATTCAAATTTAATAATTTCTGAATGTATTTGTTGTCACCATTTGGCTGGACTTAAGAGGGCTGTGCAGTGATAAACCACTGGGAAATAAGTACCCAGTTATGGGAGAAATGAGGTGAGCTTAAAATAACAATCAGTGAAGTAAAGGCAAAGACTTTCTTATCACTTATATACTGCGGAGTATATGCCAAGCACTGTTCTCTGCTATGACCTAATGCATTTAAGCACCATCTATACTACACTTCTGTTATTATCATTTCATAGGTAAGGAACCTGAGGCTCAGATGGATTGAGCAGCTCTGCCAAGGTCATCCAACAACAAGTAGCAGAGCCCCACAACAAAAATAGGACCAGCACCAACTGTCTTGGTCCGAATTGACTAGCAAATCTATGAACTTGTATTTCCATGCATGGATTAGACCCTGGCTCACTGGGAAGTTTACTGTTGGTTAAATGTATTTCATTTTTTGATTTCATAAGCAAGCCTTCATGGACACTGAAGAAAGAAACTGACTCCTAGATTGCCCACTGAATAATTTCTAGTTATAAATCTATATTTAAAAGAACAGTGATGACTGCTATTGAAAATAACTATAAATACTAACTCTAAGAGCCCTGTCTAGACAGTTTCATCATTTTTAGCAATGATTTCACTGTCGTTCCTAGTCCCTGATCTTTGTAAGACCCCAGGGTGAGATGAATCACACCACTCTGTCATATGAGTTATTAGCACAAATTAATGAAACTCTCTACTTCTGCATTACTTTTACTGAAAACATCACAATTTGTCTATCCATCTTACTATGACCCCATTAAGTAATCAACCTGGGAAAATGAGTAAAGCTATCAATAGCCTACAAATAGGTCTGGGGTGTTTCTTTGGAAAATACTGTTTCCCTTTGGTAATGATCCAAGGCACTCAGGGCTCTCGTGTTAGCACTCTCCCTTTAGACTAAGATGTTACTCTGTCAAATCCACACTTTCCCACCCAACTCACCTCTCCATGCCCTTTCATTGCTGTTACTCTCAAGCAGAAGCTCTGCCCCTTGAAGAGGAAAGTAATCTAACAGTGAAGTTATTGAGAAGTACTGAGAGAGGTTGCCAAAAATCTCTCTGACTGTGATGGCTTGTATTGTTCATTTGACAGACTCTAAAGCCTCCATGGAGACACTCTCTGGACACACCTGTGAGGAATTAGCTTGATTACGTTAATTAAGGTGGGAAGACCCATTCTAAGTGCAGGTGGCACCATCCTATGAGTTGTGGCCCTGGAGTGTATGAAAGCTATTCATCACTCACTGCTTCCTAGCCATGGATGCAATGAGATCGGCTATCTCAAGTTGCCCCGACCATAACTTCCAGAATAGACTGTGCCCTCGAACTGTGAACCAAAATAAATCCTTCCTTAAGTTGCCTCTGTGTGTGTGTGATCACAGCAAAGGTAAAAGTAACTACTTTTACAAGTAACAGTGGGTGACATAGCTGGAGTAAATATAAAAATTCAGAGGCCTAGTACATCAAAGGAAACAAGACTCAGAGTTTTGATCTATACTGAGACTTAACGATTTCCTTTCCAGCCTGCTTATACTTCAATCTGATTTCTGCTGATATCTCAAGCCACACTCCCTAGGATTTCCCTAGACTGATGTAAGAAAAAGACACAATGAAGAGAGGGCTCCACTCTAAATAACTGGGCTTTCTGCTAGCCCTCCAATATCCTAGTTCAGAAACACTATTCAAAAATACAAATGATTCATGTTCCAGAATACCATCAGATTCTCTGTTTAATGACAAAGGACATAAGTGGGAAATGACTATTCTGTCTCCCACGTACATGATGTCTAGAGTATAACACTTTCACCAAGCAAGGACACAAGCTGAAGGAAGCAGAATGTTCAACAGTTATAATCATTCCTCTCTGGGATGATGCTGTTTAAACAAGCAATATTAAACAGAACTTTCAAGAATAGAAAGTACTGGCAATGGTATTTTCTGAATTCCCTGGATCCCTTTCAGCATGGTGCCAAAGCATTCTACCTATGATCTAGTTGGAATTTACATCAAACTCGTGAGGTCGGTTGAATACGGAAGCTAGTTCTAGAGTGGGCACAGTCTTTTGACCATGTATACCCATGAGAAGACCACACACTTACCAACAATGATCCCAGGTCTCCGATCCATCTCCACCACATGAGGCTGGACACCTTTGTAGGCAGCATCGCTCACAACCTGGGTGTTCTTCCTCGCCCGCTCCATCACAGGGTCATCCACAACAGGAGTGAAGCCTCTCCCCTTCGTCTTCTCGAAATCTTCATGATATTTGACCTGAAAAAGAAAAAGTATTATTAATTCAAATTGAAATTCCTGACTGTCTCACAAAACTTTTATAAAATGATAGATCACATAAAGCACATCTGGGTTATTACATGTAATAAATATTATATAGTATGATATGTTTTGCCCAAATACTCCAAAAACAATGTCAAAAATGAAGCACCGATAATTTTATATTTCTAAACACTACAAATAGCATCTCTTTTAAATGATATGTAAACCTATATATTAGTAAGTTATAAAAGGCAAGTATTTTAAAACATTAGTTACTTCCTAAAACACACAATTTGACTAACAATTTGATTTCCTTTCATCTGCAATATGCAATAGTGATAAGATATTTGAGCATAATTCTTCAAGATGACAATATTTAAAATTAGATTAAGAGAGTTATATATATTGTATAAAATGTTCATATATAACTATAAAATTGTGTATATTATAAAACATACATTCTTTTCATGTTCTGAAATTCAAAGAGGGCAGTAACTGTAACACTTGAAAATTACACTGGCTTAAACTAAACAATTTAAATGGATAAGCTTTATGGTAAAAAAACTGACATGAAACTGCTTTTGAAACACTCAAAAATATTCTTTATAATATGCAAACACACCAAAATATGTCTTAAAATTAAGTAAAAAACAAAGTCTAGATAGATGTCATTCACAAATGTATTCATAGTAATCAAGTTAGAAATAAAAACACACCAAAAATCATTGAGGGAAAATTATTTTATTAGAATAAATATTTTCATTATATTTCAGTGTAATTATAACACCTTGCCCCAAGGGCTCATTCCCATTCCCATGCTTTGTTAGTTGTCCAGATTAATAGTGAACCAATGCCATCCAAACACAGGTCTTGCCATTCCTTAGTAGGTTTTAGTCATGGAGACAATGATCTGTCGCATCCTACCATGGAAACATGATTTTGTGCCTCTTTAACATGTCTCAAAGCAGGTGTATCTAAGATCAGACATGGTCTACCTTTCATTTGTTTGTGATCTTGTGTATATTTCACCTGCAAAAGAAACAGCAGACATCCACATAACTGGATAAGTATAATCTAAAAAACTGCGTAACATTTTAAAGCTTTTCAAATGAGTGAGTCATGTGCAACCTACTCAAAATTATTTCCCAGGTACCTTTTCTCTCAGTGGATTACATTTTGTTCCAGAATAGTCACTTAAAATTACACTCTTGATGATTTCCCTTAAAAGCATTGTATAAAGGACTTCAGTCTGGCAGCAGGAAACAAACATGTGTGCCCAACAGTCAGTAATAACTACCAGTGGACCTGCTTAGCACACTTAAACAGGGCAAAGAAAACATGAACTAGAGCCTGAGCGTGGTTTCTGTTGCTAAGCAATTTTCTGCTCTCAGAGTGCTGAGGGAAGCACATGAGACCTCTTCTGATTTCCTTTATTTGTTCCCTCCCTAGAGAATGAGGAACAACCAAGAACAGATCTGTGTTTTCTTCTGAGCAGCTACAGCTTAAAGACAATTAACATTGAATATGCCCAATCTCTCTAGGAGAAATGCTATGAGGGAACTGTCAATTATGAATCCCATATGCTGGCCCCCAGGCATGGAGAGCCATCAGGGGTGCTGTGAGCAGGGCCAGATACTCAGATCTGTGGGCATTTCATGGATTCCTGCCATGGAGCCCTGGAGCCCTGGAGCCCTGGAATTCACTAAGGCGATGCACGCTTTCCATGGACCATTTTCCTGACTAACTGATTTATTAAATGCACTAAACTTTTTATCTTCTGAATTCTTATTTTGAATTACTTATTTTTAAATTTGTTTTTGTAGGAAGCATTTAATAACTCATGTCCAGTGAAGTACATAAGTAAAATGACAATTATTTTTAACTTATACATCAAAGACTTGGTCAATTTCAAAGATACTGGCTAAAATAACATGAGTCATGGCTTAAATAAACTATAGATGTAACTATCAGTCACATCTGGAAATATTAATGAGGGATTGCATGATACTGTAGATGTACATAGTGAGAGCTTTTGGAATTCATCTGCAATGGTATATATGTTTATTGGAAATAAATTTTATTCATAAGACAATAAACAATACAAGTAACTTGTAAAGGATACATCCTTTGCACTGGTTCGAAATGAATTAAAACCACTTGCCGAGCTAATATTTTCTTGATTCTTCTTCACTCTTTCCATTTCAGGAGTGACACTGAGAGCCGTAGCCCTTCCCAGTTGACCTTTATAATACACCTACCATTTCATAGAAGGAAAACAGAAGATTGTGAATCAGTTCAACCAAAAAAGAATCACGTCATATTTAATTTTAAAGGACTAGCCAAAGACTGGAACTCATTAAAACAAAGGAGAAAGGGAGGCGAGGGAGGAGGGGACTTAAAATGCTTTCATCTTCAAGCATCTATTTCATTTTGGCATAGCAGTGTACCTCTTCTCAATCACTGTGGATAGGCTCAAATATATCACCAGTAAGCCTGGAGTGAGCCTTTAATCACAGATGGGTATGAGAAGAAATGCTTTGTGGATATTACAAGTCTCGTTTGAATAGAATGGTATTGCATAGCTGTGTTTTCTCAGAAATTAAATACAACAGAGCCTTGAAGGGATGTATTTCCCAGGTGACCATGACAAACCATGTAAAGACATCATGCTTCCCTCTATTCCATTCCTCCTTTTCACTAGCTACATCCCTTCTTTAGAATAATAGAGTCATCTCAAGTATGAGTGGGAAGAAATGAATCTACTCCTCCAAAAGATGTCGCTTAGGAAAAGAATCAAATGATAATCTACCTTTCACTCATAAATTGCTCAAATGGCTTTATGAATTTGAGGCATGAAAGATTTCTTTGAAGATTAATAGATTTCTGAACTTCCTCTTCCAAGGAGCCCACTCTGTATGTTAATGACATCCTAAAAGGATGCTCTCAGTGAACTGTGGGTGGGTTATATAAACAGAGGGATCTAGAGTAGTCCACTAGTCTAAGGAAAAACACTGCCTTGGGCCAAGTGCCTATTAACTGGTCCATTTCACACAATATATCCAGTCAACCACACATACTTCACCATTTCCCACCCCCCCCCAAACATAGTAGCAATCATCATGAGTGAGAGAAAGGGTCAGGAGGGGCCTGACAAACAAGAACTCAGGCAGGTAGGAAACAGAGCAAACTAGACTGCAGGACCAAGATGCCAGAAACTACCCCAGCCTTCAGTTGAGGACCACAGCAATCACCAGCATGAAAGTAAGATGAGGAGGACATGCCACAACTTGCAGGACAGTCATCAGAATACAGCACTGCAAACTCTGTAGCACCCACCACCCTGACACTGTCCTCTGAAGAAGCTGCTAGTCAAATGAGACTATCAACTCAAATACGGAATCTCTCTAATACAGTGGTTTTCAACCTTTCCAATGCTGTGACCCTTTAATACAGTTTCTCATGTTATGGTGACCCCCAAACATAAAATTATTTTGCTGGTACTTCATAACTGTAGTTTTGCTATTGTTATGAATCATAATTTAAATATCT
>LZPO01009127.1:1449-11819 GCA_001675575.1 Neotoma lepida
AAAGATTATAGATTTATAATAAGACAGATTCAGATGAAATAAAACTCTAAACTGTTTACAGTGTGTGTAAAAATGTATGTAGGCTTGGAAGAGAGAGGAAAAGGAGTACATGCAGTTATATAAAGAAATAGATAGTTTTAAAAAATAAAGTCTTTAAAGAGACAGTAAAGTAATATAAAAAAAATTAGGCCATGTAAAGATGAAAATTACACAAAGAATCTGGATACTGCATATTATTATATTGTCTGGGATTTTTAACTGCAGAGAGACATTTGATTATAGGGGCTACCCAGTTAAACCAATATTGTGTATTTTAAAGGTATCTTGACTTCAAAATTTGTGTCTATGGATACGCTGCTTTGGAAAAGAGATTCTGCTTTTGTTTCCACAGAAGATGAGAACCTGTGGATTGCTTCCAGGCTAATAAGGTTTGATCAACCAAGACCCTTGAAAGGTCAATACAGCCAAGATTTAACTATAATTCTTAATTTTCTCAGAATCTCCTTAAGATTGCCAAAGCCCCTAACAAGCAGAAAGTAGTAGGAGAAGCTATGCCCAAATTCTCAAAATATTGTTTATAAATGTTTACTTTTATTTAAAGGGGGTTGACTATAAATGCAGTTTCTTTCTAAAGAAGAAAAGAGGATATTATAGGTATGATAGGATGAAAGGGTATATTATTGAATCTACTTTCAAAGAACAACAACTTGTTTGAAAAGTTTTACATTGATATGGATTTTAGTTTATTCATACAAATTTAAAGTTAATTTTGTTATGCTGTATGTATATTTCTATTCTTGTTTAAGGTATTATGTTTATGCAATCATTAAAATTGTGAAGTATAATTAAGAAATACAGATTAATAATTAGTCATCTATGANAATCAAACTTATAGTCATGTTAGTTAAGTTTTTTAGGTATACAAAGATATACTTCAGTTAGGTAGGTTATCTTCAAACACTTCAAAGACCTACAGAATATGGAATTTAAAATGTTTTAAGAACTTTTCTGGACATTCAGACATGTCTGCTCCTAATGTCCAATACTGTTTTCAAAATGCTACACTACAAAATAGTATTACCTAAAACATAATCAGTGACTACTGATATTGTAAGTAATTAAAATCAAATAAAATTAAAAATTCAGTTGAGGGCAGAACAAGTCTTTGTTTTGTAAAAAACTACCTGTTTTACAGGTAGTTCTCAGTAGCAACATGTAGCTTATGGGCCGCTGTTATGAGCAGATGCACAGTTTCTATCATTGTAGAAAACTTCACTTGGTGTCAATCTAGAACATCTTCCTGAGGGACATTGGTGTTGACTTCAGTTGTACTGGAAACAAGGTCCAAAGGTCTACTTCACTGTGCATGGCGAAAGCAAGAAATCTGTTTACCTTTCTTTCCCGTATGTGAATCTCTCCCCTCCACAATTCCCTTGAGTCAATGGCATTTCTGAACTCCTCTAAAGGTACAACATTAGCTGAAAGGTATTCTGCAATTTTCTGACAATTACTGTTAAAAAAAAAATTTTTGATGATTAAATGATGGTAATTCTATTTTTCTTATTTTTAATGTCTACATTTTAGCTACAGCCTAAGAAGGATAACTGCAATTTTATATTAATATGAATGACCCATTAAGTCAGTCTCTGAGGACAGGCTGCAGCATCCCCACACATTCAGAGTTGTCATCTCTACTATGTAAATAGAAACCTTCCTGTTACTGCCAGCTTAACTGTGTCAGGTGTGCCAGTCCCTCAGATTCAGAAACAGAATTGTCATGGCTGTTGTTCCTTCATGGCTTTTATGGATTCCATGGCAGCACTTGATCACAGGCAATGCTGACTGTTAGCAGTCCTGCTTTGCCTGTACTTCCATGTGGGGAGCTAGTGTGTTCTCACTTTCCTAACTCAACACCAATCGACTGATATGCCTGGCTTGGTCAGAATTCTATTAAGTGCTTGATTTATGAAATAAAAAAAAAATCATGAAGTTCATAAATCCAGTTTGAGTACTAACTCTAGAATCAAAACTGGAATGCACAATTGACCTCTACTAATGTGTCATAAATACAACTGTGTGTACTTATTTCTGCCTTGGCATATACCACTGAGAGCAGTCAGAATGGGACAAACCCAGCATACCTGCCACCCTGGTACTCACTGGGTATTGAAAGCCTGCCTGAAAGTACACAGTGAATTTGGAGAACTAATGCTCAACAGTAATTATAGATCAGCANGGATAGGATTTATCAAATACGTAAACATCTAGGACATATGAAAGGAACAAAATCTAGGTTCCAATAAAGGTACAATTCTCTAATCACAGAGCAACAGAAAACATTACCTCACCACATTAAAGTCATTTTCAAAGGCTCACTCTAGTGAAAACCCNGCAGCAGATCTTAACAAAACAATGACACATGACCAAAGGAGCTTACATTTCACAGTGATTTCCTGCTAGGGTAACTTTCGCTGAATGCCATTCCTTCAGATGTTTCAACGCCCCTATAGTGGGCAAGCACTCTTTCAATTTAGGAGGATCTCTGTCAGAAGGCAACAGTATTATGTCTATCATTGCTCTACCTAGAAAACAAAATCATAATTTTTAAAAGCTGTCAGATCTAGAGTGGCTCAAAACAGTGCTCTAAACAACTGAATTTTAAGTTTATTTAGAAGACAAAGGATTATTTCAAAACAATACGTATCTTCAGGAGTTCAAAAATTTGAAGCACTCATCATTTGAGTTCATGCCATATTATCTGGAAATAGCTAGCACATGGTAGAAAACAATGCACTATATCATAATTGCTTGCCGAGTCTCCAGCAGTAGTTAATTATATGCATTGCTCTGGAGATCATCAATGCTATTGTACTCAACAGGGGGAAAAAAAAACCTGTGCAATTTCATTATATTCTCCTACATTTAATTTTGTTATCCAAAAGGGAATGAATGAGTATAAAATTGCAATGCTCAAATAAATCATTTCTCTTAAAGGACAATAAAACATTCAGTATAACCAATTACATTAGCATCATTAGATTTGGAGAAAGGTTTACTTCACACCACTTTAAATGACATAAAATTACAAATATATTGAAGGACAAGAAAAGTTCAAATGAAACAGAAACCAAATAAAAATTTGATAATCAAAGGCATTTAATTTGATGAAAACAGCAACTGTATAATATTTTAGTAAATATTTTAAATTGGATACATTTTACTAAAAGAAATCTGATGGGTTGGNGAGTAGCTTAACATATACAAGGCCATGGGTTCAATCCTTGGGTGAAAAAGTTACAAAAATGTTTATTTGTGAAAATATTCTGTTATTTTCTTTTTAAAGTGGTTTTTTTTTAATTTTATTTATATGTTTGTCCGCATGACTGTGCATGTCTGATGCATATGGAGAGGGTGTTGAGAACTGAACCCAGTGGCCCTTAACCACTGAGCCATCTTCTCACACCTTTAGTTATTTTCCATACAGGACTCTGCAGTAAAATTTGGCTCTAAATGCCAGCTCCTTGATTATAAGAATTTTACTATGTGTAAGCTTTGAGATCCTTTATAATTTGTAAGTAAAAGTTTGTCCGGTCCAACCCAGCTCCCATGGCTGCTTAAACCCAAGTAAACACATAGAGGCTTANATTGTTTTTAAACTAGGGCCGTGGCAAGCTTCTCGCTAGCTAGCTCTTACATCTTAAATTAACCCATTTTTATAAATCTATGTCGGCACCTGTTCTGTGGCTTTACCTGTGTGCCGTTACATGCTGTTCTCTAGATGGCAGAATGGCGTCTGCCCAGCTCTGCTTTCTTCTCCTCTCTCTCTAGTTAGAATGTCCCGCCTAACCTTATTCTGCCTCACCATTGGCCAAACAGCTTTATTTATCAACCAGTCAGAGCAACACATATTTACAAAGATATGCCCATCAATAATTATCTAGATTTACACACCACTGTATATTCAGTTCCTAGAACAATGGATGACATATAATTTAGACATCAAATATATGTCAATAAATGATATTCAANAATGAAAATATTTATAAAAAAACTGCAAAAGTATTTGTGAATACCAAACTGTGGCAAATTTTACCAATGACTATTTGAGTAACACAAAGAAAAGCTATGTTAGAACAAAAAAAGTTTTACGGATTATATCATATAGTTCATAAAAGATGCTTCCCATTTTAGGAACAAAAAAAAGGTTCCTATAAAAAATGCTGAGCAAAGAGCTTTGTTCTACTGCACAACATTCCATCTGGTGATGTACATGCTAACTGCACTACAAAAGAATGTTATCCAGACTCTAGGTTAAAGAATCTTCTTCTTCCTGGAATTTACAGGATTAATGTTCTATAGAATACACTGAATTCATCACTCATTCATATAAAGTAGAAAATATAAATGATCAAAAACAGTTATTGTGTTACCAGGAGCAGGAAGCTTGTCTGATAACTGATGTAAATTTTCTGCTGATTCTTCATATAGGCTACAATAAAAGAATAGATTTAGAGAAAAATACCTTACACAAATATGCATATATATGTATAAACACAAACACAGACACATAAACCATATAATCAAAATGGGCGNTAACGATCTGTGTGCCACACAGTCACCTACATTAGACACATGACCTTCTTGAACTTTGCTGACAAACCCATGTACCATTAGGATAGTATTTCTCCTTTAAATAAGTGTGCTAAAATCATGAAACTATTATGTGTGAAAGCTAGAATTCAACCTGCAAGTACACACTTTTACTCACACCCAAAAACCAAACAGAACCAATGATAATAATAATGGGAACAAAACCCCTAAGTTATATTTTATGTATTCAATACAAATAATAGACCAAACATTTTTCTAATCTTCAAAGCAAGCTAGCAGTAGGTTTTAATAAAGGACACTGCCTTTCTCTAAGTTAGTTCTAAGCCTTCACTGAGAATATGATATTTTGCTCATATTCCTAAAAACCTATAAATTTTATTCATATGGTGAAATTTTGTTCTCAGAATAATTTATTATACAGGATAAGAGTCTTTAAATCCTTTTTCATAGGGTGATATTGTCTAAAACAAAAACCTTAAAGCATACTGTGCTAGACTATATATAGTTTTCAGGCTCCCTCTTGTGGAAATAAGGCCACATGCAAAACTACCATACAGTTTTTTCACAGTGATAAAACATGAATTAATAATAAGATCCTTTTAAGGCTCAATGGAGGTATCTTAGAAAGTACCTAAAAGAACTTTCATACTTGATGAATGAGTAAACAGAGAACCAGGCAAGTTAAGTCTCTAGCTTTGCCTCATATAACCAGAGAGTACTTTCCTAACTCCTACTAATCCGCAGTCCTTCCCTCTTCTACGCCTCCTGTAGTGAATAACACAATCTGAAATCAGGAAGAAGGAATTCTTAAAGCCTATACAAGTTATAGGTAATATCATATGAATACTAAAACAAAACAAAAGCCTTTCCTGTCACATTACGAAGGCTAAAATGAAAGGGCTTAATGAGTCAGAAATGGAACATCTTAGGAAGAAAGATTATCATAACTTGGCGCCTAGATCACTTTCACATTCTAACAAGAGTTAAGAAGCTTACAAGCCAGTCACACTGACACTCCTCAGAAATTCTGTGGATTATAAAAAGTATCAGAAATGTTGACGAGGCATATAAATTGAAAAAAGAAAAAAAAATGCATTTCAGCCACAAAGAACAGAAGAACAATATGCTTCAGTCTGAGTGCTAGCTGTTAGCATTAAGTAATTCCTCAAGTCCAGCTATCACAGTATCAGGCAGAAGTTAACATCAAGAAAAGGCCATACCAGTGCAAATAGCATCCTAACAGTTGTGTAAACCTAAACCACATTTTCAGGTATCGATTAGATAACAGGGCTAAACTGCCCAGTGTCTTCTAAAAATGAAGTATTAAATATTGCAGTTGATTAAAATTCCCCTGCTATAACTGCTAAAATATTCCATCTTTTCTCTTCTGTCTCCAAACGACTGGCTAATATTAAACATCTGAAAGGCAGGTGGTATAGGCCTGTAAGCATACTCAGCCCAGGACAGGGACTCCCTGCTGTTACTGTCATCTTCTTCAAAACACTCAGCAGCACTCTGACATTCTTCCATGTTTGCTTGGAGAACATCTTCTATTTTATCTTTTTCAGCATCAAAATGTATCTCTTGCCAATCAGAACTACAAAACTAACAGAAGACGGTGGTGAGGAGAGGAGTCATGGAGCCATTTACAATACAGGCATTTCCCAATAGCTATTACAAAACCAACCAATCAAAAGGTGGCATTAAATGAACTGGATTCATGAAATTCTTTGTAGTAGGAAAGGCATTCGCAAATAGCTATTACCTGATAAAATCCGCATATTGCTTGCACGGCAAAGAACCACTTCCTAGGATGAGGTATGCCACCCACTGAACAAGCTTGAAAACAAATCACACTTATTAGAAGAAAGGCAGACAATAAAAAAGACGTTATCATAACAAATGACTACTTAGGGAATTATAAAATTCTGAAACATAGTCTACAGTGTTCCAAGATGTCTACTTTTTTANGTTGTGTGTCTTTTTGAAATCTCTGGTAAAAATTCAATTCTTTCAATCTGTTTAAAGAACAAAGTTCCAAGTTTGCATGAATTCATCATAATACAAAATCCACATTACTTAATCATCATTTAAAATCTACAATAGTGTTAAAAAAAAACAAAAAAACAGCTACTCAATTATGGCCTAGTCATACAAAACCAGATAGGCTACTAAGGAAGAACAATTCCCTCTCCAAAGAGCATGCAGGCTTGGTTCTACTGGCCACAGGAAGATGTTCTACTTGGAAAATGCAATAATAATAATAATAAAAACACCCAAAGGTCACCCTGGAGCACATCTCCGAGGAGCCAAAGGGAATTGAGAGCTTTGTAGAGAAACGAGACTCAAGGCTGGGAGGGAAACGTGAAGCACGCGCTTAACTTGTGGGAGTGAGGTGAGGTACTGACTGTCAATTGCAACCTTCTTCCAGAATGCTCAGCAGAATACTTTTCCTTACTGGAAGCCATTGAGTATCAAGTCCTACAGGAAACAGACCACTCTACGTGCCTTCCTGTTAGGTCTTTCTTCACTCCTTCCTGCCAAATGCAAGAGGCACTACCTTCCAATACAAGGTTATCCCTCAACAAGATCCCAGAGCAGGCACTCCAAACCATCCCCCTTCACCATTGAAAACCATAAAAATTATTCTCAAGGCGTTATTTCCTGATGGAGTCCTGGCTTTACATGTTCAGCGGCTGCTGCATCCCTTTCTTCACTTTTTTCATAAACTCCCCGAAAATGCTGCCTGTCTGTGACCACCTCTTCCTTATCAGCTTTGCCATGTCCTTCAAAGGCATTTCAGTGGGCTTGTTTCCAAAATGCCACTGAAATTGTATTCAAAGTCACCAATACCTGACTCTTTACTAAATTATTAATTTTCAGTTTTGTTGCTACTTAATTTCTCAGCATATGAGAGAAAGAAGACTCAAAGGTGACTCATATAACTATTTTCCCCTAAATCACTTGGATCTGTCCCTATAATTCTTCCGGATCCTCCTTCATGGTCTCTTAAAATTGGTGTTCTTTGAATCGTGGGATTCTCCTGAGTTTCTTTGTCTTCCCATCATCTATAAACAACCTCATTTTTCTCATGGCTTCCATTTGGATGATTTGATAACCATATCCCCAGCACTACTCTCCTGTAGTTTGAGATACAGATATCTCTGTTCAACTTTCATACAATCTTTTACTTCAATATCTTACTAGGCAACCATCCACGTGTTCTAAAAAGTCATCACACTTACGAGCATGCTTCCATCTTAATAAATGCCACCATCACGTTTGTCCCAGTCAGATTTCTAATGTCATTTATAACTCCTTTCTCATAAGCTAAGCCAACTCAACATTAAGTCAGGTATTCTCCCTCTAATTCCCTTCAGATCTACCCACCTCCTACAAGCTGTCTACCTCCCCTCTCCTGTCAGCTGATCTTCTGCAATAATTCCAATAGCTCTGACTTTCTCAAATGTGTCCACTACAACTAGAGTACCTCAAAAGCAGATCTGGACATTGGGAAGGTAGCTCACAGATAAAGTACATGCCATACAACTGTGAAGACTGCAGCTCAGATCCCCAGACCCCACACAAAAGCCAGGCAGGCAGGTGTGGCACACACCTATAATTCTAACACTTGAGAGGTAGAGAAGGAGGATCCCTAGGTCACACATACATGAGAGCAAGCATACACACATGTATACCCCATACTCACACCTATTTAAAGGAAAGAAAGAAAAGAAGGAAGGAGGAGGAGGAAGAGGAAGGAGGAGGAAGAAAAAGAAGAGGAGGAAGATGAGGGGGAGGTGGGGGAGAAGGAGAAGATGATGATGATGATGAAGATGATGATAATGTCATCTTCCCTGAAATAAAACCTTTAATGGCTGCTGGTTACAATTAGGGAAAAGTCCAGATGCACTGATACTATTTACAAAGATGTCTGCATAACTATACAAACCTAGCTTTTTGGTATACAAACCATTACCAAATGAAAAATGTGTACCATGCCAGTGACTGATTGTGTTACTACTTTCACAGTTTGCCAACTGATCACTGGACATGTACCATTCAACTTACACAGGGACAGCAAAGGACCTAAATATTGTTTCCTCCTGGTCTCCTGATGTAAACTCATGTAGTATTTTTCAGTGGATAACTAGAAAAGGTAAGTAGTGAGAAAGAAGAAGAACGGCAAGAAACCAAAATTGCTAGTGCTGAAAGTGCTATTCAAATCTATATAAATAGAGTTCTATCTGAACGGTGGCGGGGCACGCCTTTAATCCCAGCACTCAGGGAGGCAGGAGGATCTCTGGGAGTTCAAAGCCAGTCTGGTCTACAGAGTGAGTTCCAGGACAGCCAGAGCTACACAGAGAATCCCTGTCTCAGAAAACCAAAAAAAGAAAGAAAGAAGAAAAGAAAGAAAGAGTTCTAGATTAGTTACTGTGACAAACATGATAAAAAGGATAAGGTTATCTGTCATCTGTCCCAAGATGATGCCAGCAAAATCTTTCCCATTAAAGGAATGGAGGGATATCTCACAATACTCACAGCCCAAAGAATAAAACACTGGAAGCTGATACTAGAGTATATGTCACCAGGGCACTGAAAAGATGCTAAATTTGTATAAGTTCTATGATGACAAGTGGAAAGTGCTGACCAGCTGTTTTCAATGCTGTTTTTACGATTAAATAAAATGCTTTAATTGCAGTGCATCTCATGTTTTAACTTACAGCACACATAGTAAATATTACCTTTACTACTTACTTTCTTAAATACTTAAAACCAATCAGAGTTTTAAATTTTTAAAAATTACATTATGTGCGTGTAGATATATGTGTCACAGCTCCTTGTGGAGAACAGAAGACAATTTGCAGTTGGTTCTCTCCTTCATGGGTCCTAGGGAGCAAACTCAGGTCATCAGTCATGTCAGCAAGCAATCCTACCCACTGAGCCATCTCAATGGCCTCCAGCAAGAGTTTTTATTAGCTTTGATAGAGAGTGTTACAGGTCACGGAACAACTGTAATATCTAATTGGTTATTGTATTAGGATGGTCTCGCATGACTTCAGCTTGTACAGTCACTTGCAGAGTTCTGCATTACTATGCAAAAGGGGAGTCTTATAAGACACTCTGTCCATACAGGCAGGGTGAATACATTCATGAGAACCTCTAGGGTGCTCCCAAGATCTCTTTTACATATACATATAAAGCATGAATGGGGGAAAATCTTTGCTGCTACAATAGTATCGCTATCTAAACTTTACTAACTTAAGAAATTAGAACCATTTGAACTTAGACAACAGGTTAGTGCAGCACATACTAGCAATCATTCCTCAGTGGTAAGAGCTGCCCCCGAGAGACTGGAGGTTCTCTAACTAGAAAAGGAAAAGAGCAAATTATCACAGAATCATGAGAGCTACAGCAATCAGAATGAGGACATTCTTCCTGGCATCTACAGACATTTCCTTCAGCTTTTAGGATTTGGTCTGTTTTCATATTCCCATTTTCTGAACCTTTAACGAAGATTATCAGATGGAGAAGACACAAAAGAAAAGAAAGTCATCAAAGCAAATAGATGTGTTTGTAAAATACCAATAGAGCTAAAGGGAGATTTCTTACCAAAAAAAAAGTGAAATAACTTCAAAGCAATGGGAACAGAGAAGAAGAACGCTGTCTTTGGCAAGTACAAAGTTGTTTTTGTCTTTGTTTTAAGAGAATAAGTAAGAATGGACAGAGATGCCGGGCGGTGGTGGCGCACGCCTTTA
>LZPO01009127.1:11999-26090 GCA_001675575.1 Neotoma lepida
AAAAAAAAGCCCACAAATAAGTGGTAAAGTCAGAGTGGGAGCATCAATAATGTGTCTTTACTCAAGGCAAGAACCTCGTCACAATTTCCCATTACCCTATGCTATATATACCTAAAGATAGGGGGGAGGCAGGAGAATCATGAAGGAAACAAAACTCANGTTAGGAGTCCAGAGTAACTTCTGTAACAACTGACAACGTTCAAATATCAGAAAGGAATGGTAATGTAGTTGAGTAGTTCCTTAAGCTATCTCCATATCCCTGTGACTTAACCAAAGTCAACAAGTATTTCTTATACTCCTAAGTTGTNGAACTAACTGATTTCNAATAAAACACTGTGCCAGATTGGGGGTGGGGGGCAGCTTTTGTTATACTGTTATACTTACCAGGAAATGTGTTGTCATCTGGATGGATTGAATCGTTGATGCTTCTCTTCAAGAGGTGATAAATACTGGATGCTGTCAACTCTGTAAAAGTAAAGGCCTAACTCAGTCACCTAACTCAGAGGGCTCAAGAGTTATCATAATCTAGGCCTGTTTTAATTTCACTATTAGAGAATCTGAAGGCCAGAATACCTGGGGATCAAGATTCTACTCAAGAGCTGATAAATTTGAGCAAGCAGAGAAAATAGTCAAGGCTCCTGATTTGTACATGCTAGAAGGAAACAAGAAATCAAAACTTCCTTCCCAAAGAACCACATTTACTTCTTCCTCAAAATGTCTGTCTAATCAAAACATGGAAAATGTAATACAGAGACTAGACAGAGACTTCAAAGGGCAAATGCAATCAAAAGCAGCTAAAATCGCTTAAAACTTGTCACTTCTTAAAAAAAAAAAAGTATGACGTGTCTCCTCCATAGACTGTAGCCCGAGATCTGCAGAATCTATCGTTTCTTTCTGTATTTTCTTCANGGTGGAACACTGAGGCATATGTACTTTCTAAAGGCTTACCTTTCCAGAAAGCCCCAATTCGATTACTATGCCACCAGAGGATTCAACCAGGTAAACATTCAATGTGCCAAGCCCTTGGGGGCACTGGGATCCAATACCCACAATTTTATATATTTTCCATTAAGATAATACTGTTCAGTTCTTATTAGAACTTCTTCAGAGAGTTGCATCTTCCTGGGACTATTTGACCTATGCTCCCCCCGCCCCCGGACCTCAACATAAACTCAAATCCCTTCACCTCCCCGCGGGTCTTTTCCGCCTCTTCTCCGCCCAGAGCTTACGAGGCTGTTTCTCGGTGCTCTCCAGGGATGCCGCCTCAGTCCCGGGTTGGCTCTCCCCACCGGCCACCGATCGACACTTTGCGTCCCTCCAAGTGACGAGCAACAAGTACCGATCCATTTTCTTCGCGCTCAGCCTCAGTTTTAGGGCTCAAAAAAAGCCGCGCGCAACGCGCACTTCCGGTTTCCTGCCGCTTAGGTTGGCCTGGAATAATGTCCTAGGTCGGTTTTTCCGCCCATTATTTTTTTGGAAATTATTCTCTCAGTAGCCACACTCTTTGCTCCATGTCCTAACGAAACGGCTCCTGGAGGTCCGGGACCGGAGCGTGGCGGAGAAGCAGATGAGTGCTCGCCGGAAGTAGGAACCGTCGTGCTCAGTTTTTGGTNTTTCCGGCCGGAGTGGTGATGCTGGTGCCCCGGCTGGGCGAGTGGAAGCCAGAGGACGCTGCAAGTCGGGAAGCATGTCCAGCTTCTCTAGGGCGCCCCAGGTGAGCTCGCGCACGTCTGGCGTGATGGTGTGCTCATGACGCTGGCGAAAATGAAGAGCGGTGGTTCCCGGGGATTTAGTGCAGAAGCTGAGCCTTCAGGGAAGCTGACACCCGTGGCCAAGAAGCGCCTTAGGGAGTTGTGACTCAGGCCACCGCTTTGATATCTTTGTCTGGGTACTCCTTTCTCTCTTCAGCCTGCCCATTTCGTGTCTTCTCTTCCCTGCAGAGAGTCCTAGGAGAGAATTCCAGTGAGATCATAAGTTGAATGACATGGAGCAGTAAAAACCATTGAAAGATGTTTGTTGAGTACAATGGAGACTGGCGGGGAAGGGGAAAGGGTGGAGCTGTAGCTGATTTAGTTCAGTTCGTGTCAAGCATGCAGGAAGCCCTGGGTTCATTCATCCCCAGCACTACATAAACCTGGCATTATGGGTGCACGCATGTTATTCCAGCACTTGGGAAGTGGAGGAAGAAAGATCGGNAATTCAAGGCCAGCCTTCTCANCTACATAGCTAGCTTGAAGTCAGCCTGCGCTACATGAGACTGTTTCAAAAGAAGAAAAGAATGGGGACCTGCTGGAGGGTTTTGACCTAGAAGTTTTAGACATCAAAAGGACCTAGCACCCAGGCTGCCAGGTGGAAGATAGACTGTTCCCAGATGGGGATCTGTGAAGGACAAAAGGGGAAAATCAGTTTGAATTGCTATTCTAGTATATCACGCAAGATACTCATGCACAAGCTAGGCTAAAACACTGGAGTGCCGAAAGGCCCACAGTATATGTTAAAGGATTGAATGTGGGTGAAAGAAGAAACAAGAATTACTTTGAAGAATTTTGGTTTGAGCCACTGGAAGGCTGTTTTATAGGGAATACTGAAANGGAAGCAGATTTTAGGTAGAAAAGAAAGAATTAGTTTTCTGTATGTTAATCCAAGATGACTTCTAGCCTAATGCCACTTGAAGTACAGCCCCTTTTAGTTGTTACCTGTCTGAATAGAGGTAAACACAGGATGTGAAANTAAACATTTTTAAACTTTGGCAGCAGATTGACATTGTGGCAGCATTTGTATTGTTTATCAAACTTTTAAGTATTAGTCTACATGGGATTGGGGAAATTTGTCTTTGCATATTCATGGGCTAGTTTAAAGTTTANGATAACTAATATGAAATGACATGCTCAATTGTATTTTTCTAGTATATAATCTCTGTATATGCATAATGAAAGCACCTGGTCAAGATTTTTCTGGAANAGAGGTAATTTTCTTAGTTTGGAGATATTGAAGACCTAAAGATGTCTGTTGAAGACAAGCCTGTAATACCAGCTATTCTGGAGGATGAAGTGGGAGGGTTGTAAGTCCAAGCCTTTGGGGGGCACAAGTGAGTTCAAGACCAAACTGAGTAGCTTAGTGAAACTCTGACTCAAAAGCATTTAAAGGGGGCTAGTAATGTATATCTCAGTGGTGAAGTGCTTGCCTCAATCCCCAGTGTCACACACACACATAGAAATGTTGAAGTTCAGCTATACTTTTCTGATTGTGCAGTTGTATTTAACTCTCCTGGAACTGAAGTCTTGAATTATCTTCAGTTGTTAATTAGCCACTCAACTTTCTGTATAATATACTTACAATCTCAATACAATAATGNGAAAGGACATAGAGCTGGCAATGAAAACAAAGTGAACACACACAAATTTTAGCCATAGTCTGTTTTTGCAAAGTAATCGTTGGCATTAATTGTAGAATACAATTGCCTGAGTCCAGTTCCAGATGAGGGCAGGGTCTGAAGGTAGATGGATGCAAGAGCGGTGACAGGAGGGGAATCAGACACGGGACACTTCTTAGTTTTGTTTTAGGAGAGATGGACAGAGAGGAAGTGCATCTCTGCATGGCTTGTCCTACTTTATTGGGAACCACTCCCGTGGGACAGGTCCCAGCAGAGGATGTAAGGAGTTGGCAGGGGAAGGAAGTGAGCCAGGCCATGGTGGTCGGAAGAATCTTGCAGCCTGACAGACAAGCAGCCAGAGTGCTTCTTTATTTATACAGAATTTAGTAAGGAGGGATACATTCATGATGTTCCAAAACATAGATCATATCATTTTTGGTTTTGGACATATGTTTCACTTTCTCTTGCTCATCTTTNNGTCATCATAAATAAACGATGACAGAACAGAGTTATCGTTTCCAATCATTTTCCCCCAAGATTTGACATCATTAATAAACAGTTATCATTTTTACTTATTAACCTTATAACCCAATTTTTAAGGATCTAGAGGCAAATGACAGCCTGTTCTCAGGCTGGTAGNTGTGGTTGCTTCAAGGACGCTAGACCAAAACAAAATCTTTAAGCAACCCCAGGCATTTTGCCATGTTCCAAGCAGTGTATTATTAACTCTGAATGGTCAGAGTGCCCCAGAAAAATCATCATGCCAAAGGTGCTGCAGTTATTATTTAAATTCTGGCATAATACAGTGTTTATATTTTATATCTTTATAGAACTTGTCTATATGTCTAATCCTGGCATTCTGTTTTCCTTGGTCATATGACACCACAGTGGTTCTGCATGTGCTAACTTTGATAAGAAAGGGAGGTTCTGACATCTCATTCTGTCATCTTTCTACATCATTCTTTGCCCATCAGTATAAGTATCTGTGTAGCACAGAGGTAACTTCAGTTAATCTAACTTTGTTACTGTATATGCCACGTAATTTCCTAAGTGTACAGTGGGAAGAAGTTTGCAATCTGAACTGTGACTAATTCCTCTAGCCCANCGAATCTTACTGGCCTTTTTGAGTTTACTTTGTTTTGAATATCTTGTTCCTGGGTAAGTGCAGGGACAGATGTTTCAAGAATGTCTCATAGCCTCATGAAGAGACCTCTGGCTTCTTTATGTGTGTCATAATCTCCAAGGCGTAAGGAAGACGTTCAAGTACATAAGGGGTGTGTGTGTGCAATAGTATGTTCAGGACTGTCCTGGGGAAGCTTAGAAGCGGCATTCCTGGCAGAAGTCATAAATGATTCATAAGAAATTTTCCATCAATCCAATATCCCTAAATTGTACAAATACTAAAAGTGCCCCAAGTATGCAACAGGTGGAGATGAAAANCAAAAGTAGCACAGTGGCCATCATNTGGCTCAGCTTTGCTGGTTCTTTGTCAAGTAGCTGTGCTGGCCTTATGACTTCTGCCATTCCCATTAGCTATGGCTGTGGCAACATATGATGGCATGTAATGATGTATTTAATTATTTCCATTCTAACTAGAATTTTCTTCATCTTTTTCTTTTCAAGCAATGGGCCACTTTTGCTCGAATGTGGTATCTCTTAGATGGCAAAATGCAGCCCCCTGGCAAACTTGCAGCTATAGCCTCAAAAAAGCTTCAAGGATTACATAAACCAGTGTACCACCAGCTGAGTAAGTATTGTCTTACACCTGTCATTAGCAGCCATAGTTTACACTCTAGAAGAGGAACCTTGTGAAGTCTGACTGAACTGTGTTTACGGGCTCCTTTCTGTGCGTGTATGAGGATTGTGCAGTCTATTCCTTCTGATAGTCCTCATCAGGTGCTAAAACTATATTTGACTTACTGATAGAAAAACCAGAAGGACCAGTTCTTCCAGGACAGCCCTATTTTATGCTAATACCAAACAGAAAATCACCAGTAGCCCTTACTTCCATTCTAATAGTATCCTGATTTGCCCTGTAAATTGGGTTTCCCTTACACATGTCTCTTCTCAGGTGACATACCTTTGAGAGTTTTTAACACCAGTCCTGCCTATTTTCTAAAATTCCTTCCCCAGAAAGACAGAGCTAGCTGAATATGGTAAGTTGCCTTTCACTCTTGAATTAAAGATTTGCTTTCTGTATGCTATTTCTAAAATGATAAGACTGTTTTCAGTCTACAGGAGTTAGGCTTGTAGGCATTTTAGATTGATTTTGTTTACTGAGGCATTTTCCTGTCACACCCCAATTTTCCTCTCACTAAAAAGTGGACGTACTCTACAGCCCAGTCTGTGGACCTCTCCTCATTCATTAAGTGACTGATTTCTATCTCAGAGCTCTAAGAACTGTGTGTACGAATCCTTCCAAATACCTGTCACTACTTTTGCACTGTATGCTACACTCACATGTCCAGTTTCTGCTCAGCATGTCCTCTTGGGTACCCAGTAGTCATCTTCAGTAAATCAGCCCAATTAGAGACATTTTACTCCTGGATTTTCCCTACCCAAACCAGTCTGTCCTTCTCAGTTTTCCCCATCTTAATGAATAGTATCTGTGTCTTCTTGGGTGTTCTGGTTTGAAGCCTTTTCTAAGTTCTGTGACTCTTTTTTGAGTCCCCACAACCTACATAAGTATACCTAATTTAAAAATTAGCAAGCAGCATTCCTACAATCTGGCAGCTTTTCCTTCTCTGCCTCTCTTCTTTTTGAACTGGTGTTCTCTACACTTTCTTGCTCATACATAGTTTCTGCACAGACTAGGCTGAGTTATCTTTTCCAAAACTACAGAATAAAAGGCAAAGTTGTGCCTGTCCCCTACAGGACTTATTAACGTGGCTCCTGAACCTCTGACCTTATCCCCACTGTCCTCTGAGAAATGCTCTGAGGCCCGCTGCTGTCTCCTTAGCTGGACTGGCAAGCACATTTTTGCTTGGGTCCCTTTCACACTCTCTTCTCTGCCTGCATGTTCTTTCCCAATTCTGCATGGTTCACTCCTTTATACCTTTTGTTTTTCTGGCCAGTCATTTCTATCCTAAACAAGGCCTTCCTTGGGCCCTCTGTCCAGCCACCCATTCACCCTTTGAACCCTACTTTGCCATTTTTTTAAAATAACATTTATATATCACTTGACATGAACATACTTGCTGTCTACCTTTCTTCACTAGACTTGATTTAAAAAACAAAGAAGAATTCTAAGTACCCATAATAATGGAATGTAAAAATTGTCTGTTATATGAATGTTTGTATTTATAAATACTAGTTAAGAAAATGAAAAGAAAAAAGAAAAAAAAAAAACCTTTCATCTAGGGCCTTGGAATTTGAGCAGCTAGATTTTGAGATCCATGAAGCTGGAGCAAGAAAGAAGTTATTTCAAATGATTGGATTTAGCTAAGAGCAAAGCTTTATACTTTTTCTCATTTGTTAAGCCTGTTGATCTTCCTTCTGGAATAAACTTTCAGTAGAGTATTGGAATAATCTGTACTCTGAAATCTCTGTGTAGAATATGAATCTAAGGATTTTGCCATGCTCAAGCACCTCATGTAGTATGTGGTTCCTACCAAATACTCATCAGAAGTAGCTCGTGCATGACATTTCAAACAGATGCTTCATAAATACAGTCACCTCTTTTCTTCCCTGAGTTTGGTCTGTAGTCACCATGACAACTGGATTACTGACTATTGCACAGTATTTCAAGGGGAAATGCGTGTCACAACATTTCTATTATCCACTCAATATCTGCCCTAGTTTGTGTGGATTTCTGTAAAAATCTTTATATATGTGTGTGTGTGTGTTTGTGTGTGTGTGTGTGTGTGTGTGTGTATTCTTTAACACTAATCTCTTGATCCACAACATTGTAACTTGTAACTCAGTTGTGAACTAAGTTTATCTAATACACATTATCTCTCAGAGCATATTGCACAGCCCCCCTATGCTCAGGAATAGTACACAGTATTCCAGTACCAGAGTTGAGGGGTACTTTAAGAGTGAAGGCCCTTAACAAAAAATACAAGTGCAAAAACTACAACACTAAATAGACCTCCAGTACAGCACTATTTGCATTGGAGAGAAGAAATAGAACATTGCTTTCTGTAGCCACAGCTGGCAATGTGTGTATCAGGCAACCCAAGTTCTAACACCTAAGGAAATTTACAAATATGAAGTCATGAACAATGAGATCAACTGAATTTTGAAAGAAATATCGAGCAGCATTTGTACTTTCACTTGTACTTTCATTTGTACTTTAAATAGCTATTTAAAAAAAATGTTTGGCAAACCAAAACCATGCATCTTCATAGAATTGCAAATTTGTACAATTTCTTATGACTTGAGATGTTTCACCTACCCAGAGGTAGGTGAAAAACTGAAGGAAGAGTATGGTGACATTCTCATTGTCCTTCAGCTACATCATAGTATAGTTGGGGCCTACCCTTGCTCCTGCTTCCTCACATAAGGGATTCCCCAGTTCTTCTGTGTGGTTTTTAGCACTTACANCATTTCCTGTTCATGTATTTGTTCCTTAGGAATGGAATCAATAAATAGTAAACAGCTTCACTGAGTCTGTCTTTGTAGAAACCGCAGTGATAAGAAATTGAAGGTAAACTAAAACAAGTCATAGTCACCTAATTTCTGTCCCCAAGGGTAGCAGGTACCAGCCTCCTCAGGAAGTTCATTCTTTAAAAGGGAGTCATTATTCCTTATGTGTTCTTTAGATGCTACAAGTACACATTCTGCTGGGACAGCGGAAGAGCTGTCATGACTACCTGAAGGCAGTCCTTTCTTAAGAACAGAGAAGAGCTTCTCTGTGAAGTTGGAAACTTAACTTTTTAAAGATTAAATTTCCTGTTTGCCTCACTGTGTTTGTGTTAACTACATCAGCAAAGCTTCTCATGGCCACAAGATGTCACTATAATCAAATTCTAAATCATCAGTGGTGGGTAAATGCGTTGTCTTTAAGAGTTTATTTCTAACATTTAGTAGTTTAACAAGCAGTTAACTGGGTGTTAGTTACTCATAATCACTGTACACATTTTTTTGGAAAATGAACAGCAAATGGTCAGACCTCTAGGGATAGCTATAAAGTTGACCATTAAGGTGTCAGAATGTAACATAACATTTGAACTGCTTGATTTGTCAGGTGGACCTTGCAAGATGTTAGGAGAAACAGGCAAACAGGCTTGCCACTTAGAAATTATTGTTTTATTTTTCCTCCCTCCCCCTTCTGTCTCTCTCTCTCTCTGTCTGTCTCTCTCTCTCTGCATGCATGTGTGTGTGTGTATGTGTGTTTTGCTGGAGATTGCACCTTGGTCTCAGACATGCCACATTAGTACATTAGTACTATAACTCTGAGATTTGATTCTTTTTTTTTTTTTTTTGGTTTTTCAAGACAGGGTTTCTCTGTGTAGCTTTGGTGCCTTTCCTGGAACTCACTCAGTAGCCCAGGCTGGCCTCGAACTTACAGAGATCGGCCTGCCTCTGCCTCCCGAGTGCTGGGATTAAAGGTGTGTGCCACCACCGCCCGGCGAGATTTGATTCTTATGGAAGATGTAGGTCAAGGAGCAGATGACACAGCTCATCAGCATGTTATCACAGTCTTCATAGTCAACCAGTGTTTATGGTCACACAATGACCTATGCTACACACAGGCTCGGATACCAAAAATCATGTTCATGTGAGTTTTTCCATATTTGACCTTAGAAGATTGGAAGTAAGCATAAAGGCCAGTGCCAACTTTTATTGTTTATTACTTAACTTTGAATAGCAATTTTTAAATGTTTTTTACACTAAATCTTACAGTATATAAAAACAGTGCTGCACTGGTTGAAGGAGACATTCAGGCCTTAGTCTCTTGACCCTAAGTCATCATCTAAGGATCCTAAGACTCTTAGGTTTGGCTTAAAAAAAAAAAAAAAAATTATGCTAAAATGGGGCTTGTGAGGAGGAGGTCAAACAAGCTACAGACTAGAAGAAAATATTTGCAAACCGCACAGTTAACAAAGGACTTGGACCTAGACTACATAAAGAACTGAAACAACACTAACAAGTCATTAACCTAATTAGCAAATGAACAGGGTACATGACCAGAGGATAGGTACATGGAAGTCTAATACAGACCAGTAGAGAGATGCAAATTAAAACCACAGTGAGCTTTAAAAAAAAATAGTGATAATGAGTGATAAAAATGGAGAAATTGTATTACTCATCTCCTGGTGGAAACATAAAATGACATAGTCTAAAAAAAAAAAAAATGCAGGAATTCTGATTTATTTACATTCAGTCCCTGGACCAAAACTCTACTTTTTTTATTTACTAGTTTAAAATTGTGCCATGAGTGGCTTGGTGACTGAAAATGCTTGCTGCACATGTCTGGCAACCTCTGTTCAATCCCTGTGACCCACAGAAAGGTGGAAGGAGAGAACCACCTCTGGAGAGTTGTCCACTGACCTCTGTGTGAGCTTCATGGCACACATGGACCTGCTTTCACACACACGAAGTAACAACTTTTTTAAATTTTAAATGAAAATGTATGTATTTCATTAACAAATTTAGACAAAAGCTATCATACTATAATCAGGACTATAGTCTTTTCCACCAGTGGTCACTTTTGTATTAATCTGTTGTTCACTTAAACACAAATATTCAGTTGCAGATCAGTTTTATTTTGAAGTAGTATCAAGGTGTTTTAAAGATAAAGAGATTTGACATAACTTACTATGTAAGTTATAATAATCTGTACCCTAGATGTAAAAGACCTTGTTTTCATATTGTTTGTGGTGTTTTTAACTAGTGCCCCCTCAAAAGAGCCTTTTTGATTTTTGTAAATTTTTTAAGTGACTCTAGATGTTTTGTACATATTTAAAGCTTTTTTAAAGGATTCGGTTTTTTTCTTCAGTAGGTATCACAGCTGAGCCTGACTCGGTAGCTTTGTGTGAGCGTCAGCAAATCACCTAAGCTTGAAAGGTCTCAGCTGCTGTAGTTGTGAGCTGTCTGACGCTGGCATCATTCAGCCTGCCGAGGCTTCTAGAAAATTTCACACCCTCCTCAGTTGACCTCCTCATTCCCTGTCCAAATGTCCCTGGCCACCATTTGTCACTTTAGGAGCTTTTGTCATTTCATTAGGCAGATACTGTCAGACNTTCCCTTCCAGCCCAGCAACATCAGATGGCTGTCCAGTTCCTCCCTTTAGCCTCTCACCGCTTTACACTGGCAATACAAACCACTGCTCTGTCCTTCCTTCACCCTCGATGCTAGAATGTGAACCTGTCTGGAAGTTCTGTGGTCAAATTCATTCTTTGCATAGAACCTTTTATGTGATTTTTGGAGTTTATAGAATTTTACTAATTTATACTTATTATTTTTAGTGACATTTTNAAATATGGTTTTAGAATCTTTTGAAGTCTTTGTTGTTTATTCTAAGTAGTAGAATAGTGATTTAGTGTTTCAGATTAGCTGATGATTTTTATGAACAGTGGTTCATGTGGAAACTTACATGTTAACATTTCAGTTTGTTTTTAGATGGACACAAACTTAAAGGTCTTTTTNNTGAGGAAATTAATACAATACATGTATTGTGGTTTTCAGGTCATCTGTCCTGTCCAATATGTTTGCAGTCTTTGCTGAGAGTGCCATTTAGATTTAACTAGTTAAATGTGGTTGGAAAACGCCTTGTGGCAGTAGTTAAAGCATAAAGCCATATTGTTCTATTGTTCTCTAAAATTGAAAAGAATAATAATCAATTGTAATGTCTCACATTTGTTTCTAATTTGCCTATTGGTAAAATACACTTTGTACTTTTATGTACATACTGTTTTCATTTTCTTTGCTATTCGTAAAGGAAAACTTGTATCATCTACTTAAAAGTAAATGTAATAGAAATGTTTAAATGTTAATTTTAGCAGGAGAGTTATCAATGGGAGGAGTAAGTGGAATAATAGTAGTTTGCCTCTAAAGAATGTGTTGTCATTATTGCCATCTTTTAAAAACTTATTTTACCTTTCTTCCAGTGTTGAGATTTTCGTGGTATATCAAATGAAACAAATGTGTTCAAGGAGTGTGATCTTGCACTGTGATTTTTATTTTTGAACATGTTGTTTGCACTTTGGTAACTAAATAATCAAGCCATTGTTTCTAAGGCTTTGATGGTTGATGTTTTCATACAAAGTCTTTCTGCCTTGTTTCTTTTGAAATCCAGGTGACTGTGGAGATCATGTTGTCATAATAAACACAAGACATATTGCATTTTCTGGAAACAAATGGGAGCAAAAAGTGTACTCCTCACATACCGGGTAAGAAAATGCCATTGCTGAGGAGAACAGTCCAGATGTGTGGCTTTAATAATTCTGTTATCCGAGAAAAACAATGACCATATGATATTTGCAGGCAAATGGATGGAACTAGAAAATGTCATCCTGAGTGAGGTAACCCAGACTCAGAAGGACAAACATGCTATGTACTCACTAATAACTGGATACTAGATATAAACCAAAGGACAATCAGTCGGCAACCCACAGATCCAGGGAGGCTACCTAGCAGGAAGGACCCTAGGATGACTGTAGCATAAAATAAGTTTTGGTTTTGCCCAATCACTGGGCATGCTTTAGTGAAACATTTCACTATTAGGATAAGAATTTGTAGCCTGTATTTATGTTCAAGATATCTGTATATTATCTCTCCTGCAGTTGTACATCAAAAGTTTTAATAAAAAAACAACAAAAAACAAAAAACAAAAAAAAATCAAACAAAGAGAAAAAAATAATAGTTATCCTTATTCTAAAAGAAAAGGGTAGTTTTTTTAAAATTGGCATGTAAGAAAATACTTATTTTACTAATATTGCATGTCTAGCTTAGTGACCAAAAGCAGACTACCACCTAGTCCACGGTCAGTCTTTCTCCTTCCTGGAATTCATCTCACTGTTTGCAGTACCATCTGAACACAGAAGTCTCACACACAGAGTAAAGGATGATCACTCTTCTCTAGCTCCCATCTTGTCTGTCACCGTCTCTCTTTGGCAAATGTCCTTACTGGGTATCCTGAGGGTTTCCACAGACAGTGGAACTCTTTCCTCCATCTTTCCAGCTAGGTCATCTTTTAGTGTAAGACAGATTTTCTTCAAGGCCGTGTCGATGTTGTGGTTCATAACATTTACTGTCAGCCAGAAACCACATCCTTGTTAAATCATGGCTCTTCCTTTATGGATGTTTTAGTTGTGTTAACCCAATGGCAAGAGATTAGCTTGGCTGCATTTTAGATTTTATCTCCACCATATTATTTTGAGATCCTGATTTTGCCATCTGTGTTGAGTTAACCCATAGTTTCAGGGGAAAGGCAAAATTTACTTAAACCTACCTCTGTACTATCATCCAAGTTATGGTTGTAAATGTTGATCTTCCACTCTTTTTTTTTTAATTTATGTGTATGGATGCTTTGCCTGCATGCGTGGATGCAGAGCACTTGGGTACAGTGCACAAGGAGGCCAGAAGAGGACATCGGGACCTTTGGAACTGCAGTTAGACACAGCTGTGAGCTGCCGTGTGGGTGGAATGACAAACTGGGTCCTGTAGCTGGAGTCCTAATTGATCTTATAATAAAAACCCGGAGTCAGATATCAGGGTGAAAGCTGAAAGATCAGAGAAGCAGAGCAGCAGCCACNAGTTCTTACCTCTGTGAAATCCTTAGCGGAAAAGAGAGCTGAGCTCCTGTCTCCTCCCTCTTACATTCCTCTCTCTGCCCAGCCATACCACTTCCTGTCTTGACCTCCCTAGTGCTGAGATTAAAGGCATGAGATCCCAAGGGCTGGAATCAAAGATGTGTGCCACCACTGCCTGCCTCTGTTTCTCTTTTAGACTGGATCAATCTTGTGTAGCCCAGGGTGACCTTGAACTCACAAGAGATCCGTCTGCCTCTGCCTTCCAAGTGCTGGGATTAAAGGTGTGTGCCACCACTGCCTGGCCTCTATGGCTAACTAGTGGCTTAGCTCCACACTCTGATCTTCAGGGAAGCTTTATTTGTTAGATCACAAACAATATCACCACAGGGTCCACTGCAAGGGCAGCTCGTGCTCCTAACCACTCGGCCCTGATGGTCCACTCTTGATCACAATCATTCTTTCATTTCTTACTGCACCTTCACCTTTGATGTCATAATCTGTCCTTTTCCTCTCTTGCCCAAGCACATCTTAAATGCTTCAAGTAACTTTATTTTCTAGAGCCAGATTCTGTCCATTCCTCCCCTTACAATATGTTCTGGAAATCTTACACAATTTCACAAAAATAAACTCACATGCATCTCTAGTAACTTCTGCTACTGGCAAATCTTTGTAAACTAAGTTCTATAAAATGAGAACTGGGAAAGAAATGTGAAAAGTAATGAGAACATAATGTTGCAAATGCCTGAAGGAGAGTATTTCACCAAGAAGCTGGACTGTTGCTGCAAATGAAGGGCAGAAGCAGCTACCAGCACAGCCCCAGGAGTACAGAGCACTGGTGAGCAGCCAGTTTGATGAGTGTGTCAGAGGGTAGTGCCTTCTCACTGACAGGAAAATTCACACTCTAGTGTAAGGAGGGTGTCAGACAGTAGTGCTTTCTCACTGACAGGAGAATTCACACTCTATAGTGTAAGGAGGGTGTCAGATGGTAGTGCTTTCTCACTGACAGGAGAATTCACACTC
>LZPO01009128.1:0-28650 GCA_001675575.1 Neotoma lepida
CGGTCCCGTGTTTCTCCAATCCCACCCAGCCCCATGGTCCCACAGCTGCTTATAAAACAATCATTCAGAGGCTTAATATTAATTGCAAACTATATAGCCTATGGATCAGGCTTCTTACTAGCTAGCTCTTATAACTTAATTCAACCCATTTCTATGAATCTATGTATTGCCATGTGTTCTGTGGCTTTACCTGCATCCCATTACATGTTGCTCCTTGGACAGCAATTTGGCGTCTGCCCCCACTCTCCTTTCCCCTCTCACTCTCTCTNTTGGATTTTCCTGCTTTGCTCCATCTTGCCCTGCCANAGGCCAATGCAGCTATATTTATTAGCCAATGGGAGCAATACATATTCACAGCATACAGAAAGACATCCTACAACAGAGAAATGATGTAAATTATATTTTAATCTCAAAAAAAATATGNCTTTAATACCAGCAAGCAGAATGCAGAGGCAAGTGGATCTTGGACATTTCAAGGCCATCCTTAACTATGGAGCAAGTTCCAGGATAGCCAGAGAGACACAATAAGTCCCAATCAAGGAAGAAGAGGAGGAGGAGGAGGAAGAGGAGGACGACAATGACAATGACAATGATAACAACAAAGTGGCAATATTGAGCAAAAGGAAACATTCCTTGCAAACCATGAATTCCACTTTTATGTATGTATTAAAAATGTCCTAGAATAAGTACAGGAATGCCGGGGTCATCATCACCTGTAGCATATCATATAACTGTAAATAGTGGAACTGATAAATGAACTGCGGACTATTTGCTTGAAAGAAAGTAACAAAGCCATGAAATGAGCCTAATTCTGTTACAAGGAATAATCAATGTGAATAAATCTCAGAATCACAATTCTGGGCAAATAAAAAAAACAGAAAATAATTTTATACATAATATTTTATTTGAATAAAATAGGCAAAATCAATATATTGAGTTGGAGTTAGAAGATCATCTTTGAAAACAAAGACAGCAACAGGTTGTGTGATATGCTCTCCCATATTATGGCAGGCATCTTGGCACCTGAGGAAACACCAGAAGTGGGGTGTTCACTTTCTGATCTTCTGTCACTCTCTGAAAAGTTACATAAAGGAATTTGCAGACATTTCTCTGGAGTTCATCACAAGATCCTCAGTGGGACGTGCAAACATATGGCAAAATCATGAATGCATTTATCTCTGAAGGTGTGGGCACAGAGAAGAATCTAGAAAACAGGTCTTGCTCAGTACCCTCTTCAGTTATTACTGTCAGACTATACCTCCATTTATCCAGTTTATCTAACCCTCCTTCTCTGTAACTATCCATCATTATCATGCCTAGGCAAACAGCATTCCAGATTTCCTGTTTCTTCATTTCTGAGTGCTCCCTCATGAAACAGATATTAAATGAACTTGCATGCTTTTCACTCAGTAGTGTTACTTTTGTGATAGGCATCTCAGCCATGAAGGGAATCTCAGTCCATTTCACATAGCAGCTCCAATTACTAACTAAAGATAATTCTCCCAATTATCACATAACTATGTGATGATAAAGCCAAGTAACTTACAAATGTGGGCTACAGGTATTATTAGCTGTGGACATTATTCATGGCCTGTACTTTTAAAGTAAACACTTTTTAAAAAATAACAATATTTGTCATTATGTATACATATTGTTTACCTTCTAATATTTAAGATCTTGCAATCTTTGGCAGNAGTTCCTGATGGGAATGTCTTTCTAAAAATGTTGCTCTGATTGGTTGATAAATAAAGCTGTTTGGTCAATGGTAAGGCAGAATAAGGTTAGGCGGGACATTCGAATTAGGAGGAGAGAAGCAGAAAGCAGAGCAGGGGCAGAAGCCATTCTGCCGTCCAGAAAGCAACATGTAATGGCACACAGGTAAAGCCACGTGGAACACGTGGCGACATAGATTTATAAAATGGGTTAATTTAAGATGTAAGAGCTAACTAGTGAGAAGCCTGCCAGGGCCATAGTTTAAAAATGATATAAGCCTCTGTGTGTTTATTTGGGTCNAAGCGGCCGTGGGAGCNGGGCAGGATCAGGACCGGAACCGGACAAACTTTTGCCTACAAGTTCCTGATAGCAACAATGGAATAAAATTGAATACTAACTGTTCCCTTTTCAAGGGTACATATGTTCTTTGTCTCATCACTGCCCACAAAATTCATTTCTTTTTGGCCCTTTTAAAATTAAATTTATTTTTAACAATTTCAAACATGTATATAATATATTCTCATTATTCTCCCCCCACACACATCCTCTCCCATCTCACTCCCACTCCTGTCAGTCCCTTCCNTCCCCCAGAATCTCTTCCTCGCCATTCATTTTCTTAACAGAGTAGTCATGATATAAATAAGAGCTGGGGATTAATGAATATTATTTCTAAGATTAAAATACATACATAGACACACACACAGACATACACACAGACACACAGACACACACACACACAACACACACCATAGAGTGCTTGACTGAATCCTCAATTCAGAGAGGAAGGAAGGAAAGGAGGGAGCCATTTACTTTCCTTCCCATGAGTTTCTGCAGGTCCCTTTAGCAGAGCACCTGGAAGGTTCTAACAAATTGCCCAGTCAGAGAGTAGTGTTCTATTAAACGTGTTGCAGGAANTCTGCAAATGCCAAAGGCAAGTGCAGATGGGTTGAGCTTTCCANTGCAATGGCAGCTATCTGTCAGATGTGCACCATGTGGGGTGCTGTGCTGAGTCCTCTGCTGCATGTCTGTCTCTGCCCTTTTGGAACTTCGAATATACTTGGGATGATAGCTCCAGCACAAGAGTCTGCTGGGCAGACAAGAAAAGCAAATGCCAGAATGAGAGTTGCCAACAAAGCAAGTATTCTGGGATTCCCAGAAAGGAACAATCACTAAACTACAGAAAATCTGAGAAGGCTTTTTAAAAATAATCAAACCATTGGAGATATTGACCTAAAACTCAATGAGCCAAGGCTATCCTGCTGCTTCTTCCTAGGCAAAGGCAACTCAGGTCCTTTCTGGTGATGACCAATGAATTGAAGTCAATTCGGGACAAGGGNTTTTACTTCAAATTATCCAAGTCCCTTTACTCAGACAGAATGGAGGAAATAAGACAGGGCTGGGACAAAAGCCTTTACCTTTTATGTAACTAAATGTANAGTCTCTAATCTCAGGACTGTACTAATGGGCTTTGGGGAAAAAAAACCAACAACAACACTACTTTCTTTAGACTTGCATGTAGTAAATGGACCATAGTACTGAATCAGAATAATCTCAAAATGGTTTGGCCCATAGAATTTTGTTNCAAAGTGATACTTGAAAATGTTTTCTGGAATACCTATTTTTTGAGATTCTTTTAGAACTGGGCGGGGGGGGATGTCTGGACAGCATGTGCTTTGGGAATTTAACTTCTGTTGCTATGGAATAGCTGTTAGCACATTTTTTTAAAAAAAGGAAGAAAATAGAAAAAGGAACAGTGATATCCTTCAATGAAGAAACCCGTTTAACATACCTGAATGCTTTTGTTTTTAACATAATATATCAACACTTATCAAATCAAAATCCCTCACAATGTACTTTAAGGTAATTCTCTNCTGGNATGGATGCTTTGAACCTAAACCATCAAACTATTTGGAAATTGCACTGAATTTGTGTGTCTTGTTTCTCTCTCAATTATAACATTTCCCACATGTCAAGGGCAGATTTTTCTATAGATTTGAAGGGTATGCACAATTTCACTAGAAAAGCCACTTTAAATAATTTTAGACATCATATCATAACAATTCCTAAACTTCCATATATACATTTCCCCCTACAACAATGAAATTCTCAACTGAATTTTCCCAATTTAACTTTCTCTATACAAATTCATTAAAAGTGGAAAAAAAGTAGGCAATTTTAGTATTTATTGCGTGCCCATTCTGTGACAGATATTTTGCATAGAAAACCTTGATTAAAATTATACCTATACAAGAAAGTGAAATAAGGGAACAGATATAGAGGACATTCTTAAGGCTCTCAGGATTGGATTATAAATTAATGCTGAGGGGTGTGTGTGTGTGTATGTGTGTGTGTGTGTGTGTGTGTGTGGTGTTTTATGGAGCATGGAGGGAGGGAAGAATATCCTTTACGTGCTCACAGACTATACAACATGAACCAAGAGCCTTGTGTTTTGGAGGAAGATATAAATGTAAATTTTGTGTGTGGCCTCATGGTGCTACAGAAGGCAGCCTGTGCAGGAGAACTCTGTGGATTTTAAGATAATTTTTTAAAGCACAATTCCTCTGCCAAAGATGCTGGAGTTTAGAAATTTCATTTTCCTTTGTAACATTTTTTATCTAAAAAATTGGTTGAAAGCAAAAGTGTTAGAGAGGTAGGCTTAGTCTTGACACCCAATTTTCCCACATCAACCTTGTGATAGATAATCAATCAAGTGAGTTAATATCTTACCTAAAAGTTAAAAAATGTTCAGAAATGAAATTTTCAACTTTTTTGTTAGCCTCATGAAGTTATTTTATTTACATGGCTTCCTCAGGATCCACAGTAACTACTTTCCCCTTTGGTTTAAGAAAAANTAGTAAATTTTATGTGATTCAGGAATAATTTTTTTTTAAAAAAATGCTTTATGAGAAGACTTTTCATGAGATGTAGTTATTTGAAGAGTGGCATTTTTATTAGAAAAAAAGGCAACAGCTCTGCCAAACCAATTTATGGAAATAATACTGATCTCCAATATTTATCCAATGATTACTTGAAGGTGCATGAACATTTGATGTCTCTAGCTCTGTTTTCTTGAAGGAGAAACAAAGAAACAGAAGGGAAGAGGTAGCAAGAACTCTAACTACAAAGCAGGTGGGTTTTGTCTACTTTGTTTTAAGGATGTTTCAGTTCTCTCACTGAAGAGTTTTCATAAATAACACTACAAATGATGACACTCTTTATTCCATAGTCTGGATCAAGGGATGGCCAGGACTTTAGAATACACCATGACTGAGTCCCAGCTGCGGCTGTAAAGGACAAATGNGAGATGAATTACAAGCATTTCCAAATGCTAGATTTAAGAAGAAATTGGGATTCGGATTCATCACAGTCCCTTAGGGGTCAGGTCACAGGTGCAGTGCTTCTAAGCTCCTTAAGGGTGGACTCCTTGCATGCAAGGCACTCCCCACCCAATGAGCTCACACATCACCTACTTAACATAAAGGTCTCATAGCCTCAGGAAAATAGATGGCAAATAACAAACAACTGGCTTACTTAACTTGCCTAATGTGGTACTTTAAATAAGAAAATAGGCACTTGAACACTTGATCTTCTGTTGGTGGCACTGCTTGGGGGAGGTTATAACACCTTTAAGAGGTAGAGTCTTGCTGAAGGAATTACATCACTGTGTGTAGGATTTTAGAGTTCACTGCCTCACTCCACTTTTTGGTTCTTTTCTCTGTTTTGTGTGACTAAAATGTGATAGCTCTGCTCTCTGCTCTTCCTGCCATGCCACACTACCCCTGCTATGAAGGACTCTGGAACCATAATCAAAAATAAACACTTTACCACTTACGTTGCTTTTGATTCTGNTATTTTATCACTACGACAGGAAGAAAATTAATATACCTGGAGTAGTGCAAGTTAGACCTTGTTAATTAAATAGCTCAATATCACCTTCATTTGCCAACAGAATTTCAGAGGGCTATAGCAACACATGGCAAATTAAATCGCAAGAACAACAAAGCTGTGTTTCATATTTAATTGTATCGTATCCACCTGAATAAATCAAAATGAAGATTTCTGGGTCCAACTCATATTCAGAGAATAAGAAAGATATTTAACTTAGTTTGTCATTCTTTTAGTACAGTGGACCATACATCAATCAAGTTTTACTACTGAGACCCAAGTAATGAAAGGCTTGGGATACAGAAAGGGAAAGCTACATCTGGATCCTACTGGGACACATACTGGGAGAGGTTAATTTTGCCTGGACAAATCTACATTGAGGTGTGCATTCAGAAAAAAAAAAAGTCATAACTGTCTGAGTGTTTTACTGGATAATCCACACATGGGGCTGAGTCCAGGGCCTGATCGGTAACATTAGCATCATCTATTAAGCTTTACCATCAGCTTCAGAAGACATCATTCATTATCCTGAACAAAGACCTCACCCTCTGATATCTCAGTTCCCCTTACACTGCTCATTTCTCCTCACATAATGGTTCCCAGAAAATTTTGATACACCTACATCAAACTGAAATGGCCAAGTGCCTTCTTGCTCATCTTAACAAGAAGTTTTCTTACATTTCCTGTCATCTTGTGTCCCCAAACAACCTCCTTCGAGTTTAAATTGGCCGTATCCTATTTTAGCAACAAAATTTAGGACATATCTACCCTTATTTTTTTTCAATGAGTCAAATCCAAACCCATAAACATGAGCCACCATAGATAAGCACATAAAAAACATGAGATGTATCTTGTGATATGAGAATTTTTGTAGTTTCAGAAACATAACATATAAACTTAAACTACCCATTCAAGCCAGTCTACTGTTAATATATCAATATGTAGCAAAGATCAGGGACTCTAGTGAAGCTTTAAACAACAACAGGGATAAAAGGAAAAGCAACTCCACGTGCAATCTGTCTAGGAATGGAAGAAAAGGTTTGAGAAAGGCCATGGACACTATTTGTTAAGAAGGATGAAAGAATTCATGGTCACTTGAGGAAATTTCAAATATTTACAAATGAAAAAAACTGATTAAAATAATATGATGTTTAAAGTTTTCAAAGCAGTAAGGGAACTGTATAGATGTCTCTGTGATTGAGAGCACTTGCTGCTTGCTCTTGCAGAGAAATCAGGTTCGTTTCCCAATACTCTAATCATCTGCAACTCCAGATCCAGGGCATCCAAGATCCTCTTCTGACCTCCAGGGGCATCAAACATACCCAAAGTTTACATACATACACACAGACAAACAAGGACACACACAAATTTTTTTAAAAGTTAAGTTATAAGTTCAGCCAAATCAATGCCATCTGGAAGATTTCAAAAGGGCAGAATTTCATGCCCAGCCCACCCAGGGATCTGTGTTTGAGACAATGAAGAGCATTAAGAACAGGAGACCTAACACCCAGTTTAAAAGCTTTCAACACATGGTAAACCTTTGCTTAATTTGTAATACTGCCCAAATCTACTCCCCCCCCACCTTTAAAACCTATTTTAAAGTAAACCCCATAGGCTCAGTCATGTAAATGGTAATTTTTCACAGAGTGCATCTTTAAAAGATAATAGTCACTTTAAAATAGCTGCAAGACATTTACCACATCTAAAAATACAATTCCTGACTAAGTGGGTCTATACTGACTTGCACAGGTAAAGGAGAAGTATATTGTGTTTGGGGGAGAATCAGTAGAGGTCTATGCCCAACATAGCAATGAAAGTCCTCTTAGCAGGGGGGGAATTTAGAACCACAACATTTCCTAATATAAAGCATTGTGCTCTACCAACAATATGTCAAATAACTTTTTCAGGCATTATGTGAGAAGGCTATAGCCAAATCCTTTTATAAAGCAATAAGTTCATTTATATAAATGGTTTTCCAGATAACTAAAGTTTTTACCTAAAGTTAAGGCACAAACACACAACAAAAAAAATGGGGGATAGTCTGCAAAGATGAATTTTATAACCCACCATGAAAAAAATAAGGCTACAAACTAGAAATTTAGATTTAATGTTATCGCAAAAGAAAAGATTAGAGCCAATAAAGACCGAGCTGGATTTAAATAGTTATTGAAGGATTAAGAAGCCATGGGGAAAATGTCTAACCTCAGGCAGTGTCAAGGGAGTCCCCCTGTCATGAGTCAGATGGCCAAAATTACTGTGTAAGCCTGAAATAAAGAATCAGAAGCTATTTAGGACACTGAGGTAAAAAATAGTGGCATTAAGTTTATAATGTTCAGTGCATTTGGACATGGGGAAAATGAAGTCTCCCGGCTACACAAGGCACACAGCTTAAAACAAAATCAGCTAAAAACGGAGTATTAGTGAAATGGTCAATTTCTGAGTGTAAAAGGTACTAAAACTGGGATCTAAAGACTGTAGCAGTTTAAAGAAGACAAAGTCAGGTAGTCAGGTGAAGGTTAATTTCTGGAGGGCCCCAGATGTCAGTCTAGGGAGCCAGAACTTAACTCCACAGGCAGGAGAAATCCACCCAGTCTTTGATGTGATAAAAACAGCCCTTTGGGAAGGCACCTGTGACAACAGCAAGAGAGAGAGATCACAAGTGGGAGGACCAGGGAAAAGATGCAGAAATAATCCTGGCCTGAAGAGTTAAGCCTTGGAATGACTGATGAAGGTCAAGTGAATGTCAGTTTTGAGAGGCATAACATCCCTCTCAAAGTGCTTCTCTCTCTCCCATCAGGACTCCATGGTTGCCAACCTGAAAAATCACCATCTGCTAAAGGATAGAGACAACCCACAGGAAAAGGAAATCTCAGGCATCGTGAGAAGGAAGACGTAACTCTAGATCTCCACATTTTGCAAAACAAAATTCAATTCAACTTCTTTCACACACTAGGATGCTACTGAAATCAGACTATTATAAGATGAACAAAAAATGTTACTCATCTCAATTTCTGAAGTGAGAACAAAAGTTTGTGAGAGACGGCAATAGATTAATTTTGAAGGGATGTCTTGATTAATCGTGTTAGAGAAGCAGCACAAAGAGAGGAAAGAAAGTGGAGGGGAGANTAAAGATGGGGACTGGATGGGATGAAAGAGGGAGAGGACAGACCGAAGAGAGGCAGGGGATACTAGAGAGACAAAGAATAGAGGAGGTGACAGATGTGGAGAACAGGAAAGAACAAAAAAAAAACGTGAAAGCAAAAAGAGGTGCGCAAATGTGATGACAGGAGTCCAAGCCAAGTGTGAGGTGAAGCTTCACTAGGACCCTTCAAATAGGCAGTGCAATTAATTACCATACTTATGAGATAACTGACATGCACTTTTGTGTCTCTGGGTAAAATCCAATTAAAGAACTGAGTGTCAGCAAACTTCAAATCTGGCTTTTGCATGCAATTAAATTTCTATAAGTCAACCAGATCATTTCTTAGATTCTCTCCTGAGTTCCTTGACAATATTAATAAATCATGCCCCAATTTATCTAGTTAATAATGAAGGTGTTCAACTATGGGTTCTCATGTTAGTATTGTCCGATAACCACTTCCTGAAGGCATGAATGGAAAAAGGAAGCCCAGTGACACAATTTGGAAGATGTTCACAGCTTGAACAAGGCTGGGCATGGGTGGGAAGGAAGGTATGGGAAGCCTTCCAGAATCCTGCTGACTAATGTACCTTCCCTTACCTGGATAATGATGCTGTCAGGGACTGACTTGGAGTTGANTGAGGGGAGTGGTGGCTCTCTCTTCCTTACAAATGTCCCAATTGGGGCATCCATTTTCTCATTTATGATCTCCTTGACACAGGCTCTATTTACATGATGGCACTGGGATTAATCAGCCAGGAGGTTTTTTTTTTTTTTTTTTTTTTTTTTTTTTTTTTTTTTTTTTTAGCTGCAGGTACCAGGCAAGCTGTGTAACTCAGCGTGGCAGCGTGACATTATCACTAGCTAAGCAATATTTGTTCTGTATGATCACCATCTCCAGGGAACTTGAATGTGATAGGACTTCAGGTACGGAAGTCATAAACCATTACCCTCATCCTCCAACAGCTGTGTGACACTTTTTCTCAAGGGCAAGCAGGGAAAGCCACACGATGGATCTAGCCTGAGACTTATGAGCAGGATCGGTAAGGGCATCACAGATGTTTCAATCAGCAGGTGCTGCAGGGAAAGCTCCTCATCTTGGCCCCTGTTGCAAGTGTTCTATACAGAACTTCCCGAGTCCCCAGTCAAAATACCCTTTGGCCAAAGGATTTCTNACAGGAGCCTGCCTGTCACCCCTGGGAAAATGGCAACTCCTGATCAAGAGATCAAAAGAACAAGGACCTTTCATTTGTGTCCTAAATCTTCCACCTGCTGTTTTTTTTTTCTTTCCTTCTTTCTTTTTTTTNAATTTTTTTTCAAAAGTCGTCCTTAAGAGATGTTTGTTAAGTAGAAGAGAAATAGCTATGTGAATTTGATAGATANGATAATGGCTGTTTGCCAGTAAAGGCAGAACTTTGGAGCTGAATTTTCTTCTTCTCTCATTTTCTTATTTTACTCTCATAACTAAAAAAAATTAACATGATTTCATGGAAAAGAAATGTTTTAGAGATGCACTGACAGTAGGTCACTGTATGCTGTATCTTTGATGGCTCAAAAGGAAACCCAGAGTTCTCACAAACAAATACTGGAAGGAGGCAATAAAACCGAGATTCTCGACATGTGGGNTGCAAGCCCTTTGAGGAAGGTCAAACGACTTTTTTACAGGGGTCACTTAAGACCATAGGAAAACATATATTTATATTACAGTTCATAACAGTAGCAAAATTACAGTTGTGAGGCAGCAATGAAAATAATTTTATGGTTGGGGGTCATCACATCATGAGGAATCATATTAAAGTGTGATAGCATTATGGAGGCTGAGAAAGTCACAGCACTAATGCAGATCACAGGCAACAGGAATTACTGCTATATACTGTAGATAAAATGTTAAATTTAAAGCTTTTAAAATAATGTCTGGGACTTAGTAGAACCCTATTATATAGAAGATGACATTGCTCATCACCCCATTTTCTTGACAGAACAACAAGATTTCTTTTGGGCAACTAGTTGGCTATAGTGCCAAAATTCTCAAGAACACATTTTTGGCTTGTGGACTGAGTGTAAAATGTCCCCTGTAGGTTCATTCGTTTGAACACTTGGGCCAAGTTGCTGGTGCTTGTTTGGAAAGGCTATGGAAAATTCCAGAAGTGGAGCTATGCTGAAAGAAGTGGGTCAATGAGGGGGACCCTGAAGTTTTAGAGCCTAACCACATTTCCCATTCACTGGCTGTTTCCTGACTGCATATGCAATGTGTCCAGCAGTTTCCTGCTTCCTGTCAGTGTGACTGATTGTGTCCCCTCTAACTGTGAGCCATAATAAGCCCTTCCTCCCTTAAGTTGCTCCTTGTCAGGCAATAAGTCTCAGCAACAAGAAGAATAACTAATAGACTGTTTTTCTACTTCTCCTTTCACCAAGTCCATAACAAAACACTTCTGACTCAAGAAAGCTGCCTGACGTGAGACCTTTGCAAGTCACTTTGCCTCTCTCTGCATCTATTTGCTTATGATTAAAATATCAAATCGGTTGAACAAAACAACCCATGAAGTCTTTCCAGATCAATGGTCTGTGATTCTAGAAAAAGAATATTCTAGTTTCTGGATACCAAGTCAAGAAGTCAACTCAGCTGAAGCTACTAAGCTAAATGAAGCGCAATGATTTTCTTAACTTTGCTCTAATGAGAAGATTAATATCTACTAAACCCATTAGACATTCTTGGACTGCAATATATGTATAAGCTCCTATGTGGCTTCAATCAATGGTTATACACCATTAAATCAGGTTCCCTAAGGCAAGCTTGACTTTCTGTTTGTGTTAAAAGAGGACACTGGATCATTACTGGGAAATTGATAACTTTCTGTAATACTTAGAAGACCCATAGGGATACTTGTGTTACTATAAATATTTTCTATCTTGAGTCAGGCTGATAAGCTTAGAAATTGGGGAGCACATTAGTTACAAAAATTCCACTACACCTCCCTACAGAGAAGCTCACATCCTCCACACTGTATCCTGTACACTCAAGGGGTTAGCAGCAGAAGTTAGACCTGCTTGTTGTTTTTCTTGCTGAAATTCTCTGAAACTATGGTTTCATATAAACATATAACAAATAGTACCACAAATTCTGGCCAAATTCAAAGTGGATGGAGAGGTTCCTTTTAAATGAACATGTAAATTCTCAACNGATTATCCAACCCATGAAGTATGTGCTAAAACCTTACTCTTATGTCAGGCTTGAACTAAGTTCTCTGAAGACTGGAAAAGGTATAAAACTAGGTCATTGGTTTTCTCAATGTTATAATTAAGAGTCAAAATCAGACACTATTTAATGTCATGTACACCTATTGATATGTACACATNTACCTAAAAGTTATTCTGCTTCTATCTTCCACTTACGTAAGTTCTAGGACAATAGTTCCCTTTTTATTTTTTTTTCTGTATTACAGATTTACTGATGTTGTAAACATGAGCCACAGTCTAGGCAGAAGGAACCCATCAGGGACATCTCTGACCTCAGAGAGAGCAATAGGGCTATTAAGTCTCTGAAGGTATGCTTGGAGGATAGTAGAATGAACATGCTTGAACACACACATATACACACACCACGTGTACATGTATACCCATTTATACGTAGAAAATGATCTCTCCCTCACCTTCCCCTGGTAATAACTGGAAATCATAAGAGTGATCATGGGTCCATACTTCTTTCTGTTTCATTTGGTTTCACCAAAAAGCAGCTTTTCAGTGACCCTTTCCAACTTCTCCCAGAATTATTTTTTTTTAATTTCAAAGACATCATTTTAAGCTTATCCATAATATCCATCAAATTAGCAATTTGAAAGCAGTTGATCATATCTATAATCATTTTAGGACTCAATGCCCAGTGCTTGATACACAGAGTAACATCATTTGGCAAATTGCCTGGAATATCTTTATTTCTGTTCTCATGGAAATGGCTGAGTTTTCTTGATGGTTTCTGTGATATTTGTAGAGAAAAAAAAAGTCACAGGCAGCCTCAAAGTATGAATGATACCAAATCTATAGCTGCACTTCTCCTTTCTTTGGTCATTATTTTTGGTCATTATTTTTGACTACTTATCTGTCATCCTTATTGAGCTTCCTTTGGCTATTTCCAACTTGATTTTTGTTCAGTGCTAAGCCTAGTCAATCCTTTGTTCCCCAAAGTTCCCTTACTCAGCTCCTATCTATCAGGAACCAATGTTGCTGCTGTTCCCAATCAGAAATCTGAACTAACTCTAAAATATGCTTCTTCCCTACTTGTCATTCTATCTATTTTGAGACTATCATATACATATATGTATAGTTTAACGATGCCTTTGGGGNAAAAGAGCCTACAGTAATCAGTGCTCATATCCCTCAGAGATCTGAGGGATCCCATTTAAACAGTATTTTTGTCATAAAATCCATTCTGGTTACATAAAATAACAGACACATGGAGAAGTACATCTACTCCTAAGGACTCTTCCAGTTGTAGTAATCAAAAAGCTGAGAATACTTCAAGCAAGAAAGGAAAAGTAAAGGCAAGTTGTTATTTGCCTAAAGGAGCATGCGTAAGTTAAATATCTGGTCAACTGAAATCAGAACAAAAACACAAACAAGTCCCAAGAGTGGTACTCATTTGTGTCTTTCCTTGGTTTTTCTTTTGTATCATCTTTTTTTTTTTTTTTTTTTTTTGCTTCTGCTTTCAGTCCACATGGTGGTAGATAATGACCTTCCTAGAATTTCCTCTACATAAAGATACGTCCACTTCCCTTCTATTGCAATTCAACTTCTGAGCACTGGGAAATCAAACTGACCTCAACCAATAATCAGTTAGGAGAGGGGAAGCACTCCCTTTCAAAGAAGCTTGCTAGGAACCATCCCTGGATGTCCCACCAGTATNTTGATAGGCAACCAGAACAGAGACCTGTTGTCAAGTTGGATATATTTAACAATGTCTCCTAATAAAAGAAATAAGAGAGCATTTATGGTGAAAGAACACACCATAACTCCACCCACCCCATACCAACACCACCACTTAGCCACTAAGATCACCTCAAACTATGAAATCTCCATGAATCACTACTACATTCAGTGCTCTAGAAATAAAGAAATGGCTAATGGGACAAATCTTACCCCAAGTATGATCAAATCTTCCAGTACCAAAGTCTGTGTGCAGAACAAGCTTACTATCTGCCATTTTAAAGGAAGACATGCTTCTAAGAACTACTCCAGTACACCATAACTTCCCAGCTCTTATTNTCCACTGAGCATCAGTATCAAAAGTTCAAAGGCCATTCAATGGTTCTTGTCAGGGTCATCATGTGGGCTCTGTAAAGGTTCTGATTCTGTAGTAAAGGAGAGATGATGAAGAACTTGAACAAAACACCCATTTCTATATGCTATAGCAGGAACTATGCTCAGCTCTTACTCCAATTACATTGACAAAGGCCCATATAACAATTCTACAAATCAAAAATTTCTTTATGCTGAAGATGAAACTACAGCTCACCGAGAATAAACCCAAAGTTGTTAGAGCTTAGCCTGTTGTTTTTTTCTGTCTCTTTGAGTTTATGAATTCCTTTCACTTCTGAAATCTTAATTCCCATTCCCACATTTTCAGAATTGTGTTGTCTATAGTTTACAAGTAGGTTACTTAATGGAGGAGATCATTTCAGCCATGTAAGAGAGGAGTCTGAGCCAGTGAGGCTTCTGAAACAAAATACAGAGTTAGAGAAAACAGCTCCATGAGACATAAAAACCACTCCAATGTTCTGGGAGAAGTGAGATACAATTATAAATTAGTTAATTCTCCGGTTCATTGGTATTGAGGTGGACAGATGGTTATTTGGAATTGTAAACACATCTGGAAAGAGGTTTCCAGTAGACAGCTTGGAGGGAACAATGATGGGCAGATCAATTTGGCAGGACATTCTCTTATTTAACATCTGGAAGCACCCAGGTTATATCCTAATTAGACTGGGTAGGAAAGAGAACCTCATGAACAGAAATAGTAAAGATGAAGGTGAGGAGTTCAGGACTATTGAGTCAATACTGTTGGTAATATGTCATTTACCTACNGTGGGACTGAGAGTGGGAAAAACAAGCTGTTAAAGGAAAGGGGTGGGGAGTGAAAGTCTTTAGTGAGCTGGACACNTCTCCTCTGTCATATTCAATGAATATCCAACAGACTACAGATATTTATCATGGCATGTGTGACTACGCCATGAGAAACCTATAGTATGTTGAAAATATCCTAGGTTAAAAATGCTTACAACATAGCTAAGCTCTGGAGGATATAGTACTGGCTGGATATCCTCATGAACACCTGGCTGAACTGCCTCCTTCTGGCATTGCAGAAAAGCATGCTGCATTGTACTATTAGCTGGGAAATGATAAAAATTCCATGTACATGAAGTTGGAAAGATGACTCAACTGTTAAGAATGTATACTGCTCTTGTAGAGGACCCAAGTTCAGTTCTCAGCCACCCTCCACGNTTAGCTTACAACCACCTGTAACTCTAGTTCCAGGGGACCCTACATGTCTGGAATCCATGAGCACCTGCACTCATCAGCACACACACCACCTACTGACACAGAGTTAAAAATAAATCTTTAAAATCCCAAAATCAAAGCATNATTTCTATGGTATACATGCCACTGTCCCCATTATAAGGGTAACAACTGAAGTTGAACAATGGTGGATCAATGAAACACTGTCTATAATTCTAAGAAATAAGAGTGCTTGGCAGTTTCAGCCAAAACTTGATGGAAAAGTTGCTCAGCCAATGAATCCCAGCTTTTTTTCTACTAAAATTCTTTCATGATTTCTCAAGTAGATACCATATTCTACTTTAAAACTCAAGTATAAGAATGATTTGGTCTATCTACCCATTTTATATTTCAATGTAATCTGAAAAAATGATCACCAGATCATCTTGACATAATCAGTGCAATTATCATTGAGTTAAAAGGATGTATAGTTAAAATGCTGTGACTTGGGTATTCTATATAGCCAAGAACTAAGATGCATGCACAACTCCCATTGGACACCAATAGAATATCAGGAAAAGCTCAGGGTGGTTACTGCAACCTTTTCATCTGAGCTACTCTGCATGCTGAACAGAAGACAAGAATGCAAACCATCTCTATATACTTTCCAGATGTACATATTGAATTCCATTCTCTATTTGAAAGCATCCTAGGCATCCATGTTTTGGTGAAGGTTGAATATCAATTTTTCCACATAACAAGATGGAGTTACTCAGAAGGAAAAAGTAATATGTGTTATGTCCTCCTAATTAAAAGGGAGTACTTTAACATGGACCCAGTAGCTCAGACAAACAGCTGCACCAAACAGCAACCACCATGCCAACACAGCTAGGATTTGGCAGAAGAAGGAAGAGAAAACCATCATATGAGCCTTTTTAACTGATTAAACTTTAATAGGAACATTACTTATAGTGTTACATCATTTGGAATTTCAGGGTCCAGAAGGTTTCTATATTCAAAGAAAGGATTCATTAATTGATTGTGAGAGTCACTTGCAATTTTGGGTCTCACTCCTCTACCTTGTTTTCCTTGTCAGTGGAAAACCTCTTCTCTCTTATACAGCTATTTCACATTTGAGGATCATTAAGCCTCTAATGTGTTTTAGGATACACAAATAGGTAAAAGAATAGAACAGACAAATAAGTAGAAGAATAGCACTTCAAGAATATTGACAAGCTAGGTGCTCTACTGGAAAGGTCTTGTTATGAAAGGTATAATTTTGAAGTAAAATGAGGAACTTTGAATAAATGGCAATATCCCTCTTAGACATACACACACACACACACACACACACATACACACACACACACACACACACAATTCAGACATAAAATGAGGAACTTTGAACAAATGGCAATATCCCTCTTGTATACACGCAAACACAACAAAAGCAAACAAACAAACAAACAAACCCACACATCTCATGGGAACTGTCTTAGGGTTTTATTGCTGTGGTGAGACACTATGACCATGGCAACTCTTATAAAGGAAAACATTTATTTGGGGTTGGCTTACAGTTCAGAGGTTTAGTCTATTATTATAATGGTGGGAAGCATGGTAGCATGCAGGCTGACATGGTGCTANAGAAGGAGCTGAGATTCTACATCTTGATCCCTAGGCAGCAGGAAGAAACTGTGAGCCACTAAGCCTGGCTTGAGCTACTGAGACCTTGAAGACCACCCCCAGTGACACATTTCCTCCAACAAAGCCACACCTACTCCAAGAACGTTACACCTCCTAATGGTGTCACTCCCTATGGGCCTATGGGGGCCATTTTATTCAAACCACCACAGCGGGTGAAGTGATGAGAGAGTAATTAAACTCAAATATTTTGCCCCAAAATGTTGGAAGGTAACATTTTTGAGGTTTTTGGCATCTGGTCCAGAGATTCATTGTTCTTTAGAAAACTTTCATCTGCATGATTTACTCTCTTTGTGTGTGTGTGTGTGTGTGTGATGGGTAAGACTTTATTTTTATTTTTTCATTTTACATACCAACCACAGATACCCCTCTCTTCCCTCCTCCCGCAAAGGATATTTCAATAGCTCTAAGATATATAGCTGCAGAGGCCCCTGAGCTGGAACTGATGTGAGATCCTTCTCTCTGAGAATTAGCTTCCATGGCANTAGAAGGTGCCACACAAACATCTTCTATTGAAGAGAAGCAACNCATAGTCCTCCAGAAGTATGACACCTATGAACCACAACAATGGCCAGCATGATAACCCTAAGGATGCAATAGTGACATGCATACCTTAGTGGTAACCAAAAGCTCTCTGACTGAACTTAAGACTAGTTCAACAAGAGGGTGACCATGTCTGGAAACCTGGATACATCCTCACTGCTAGTGAAGTCATTGTTATTGGAGAATCTTTTTTTACTAGACTAGCATAATCTCTAACAACATTCTATAAACATTTATCCTTATACCCACAAATAATGAGATAATTTTCACCCCTCATCAAGGAAACGTACTTCTCTTTGTAACAGACAGACACCATTACAGAGAACAACAATTAAAATGCAGAGTCGTGGAGCCCAGTCCAAGCAGATACATCTACAAAATAACTCCCGCAGTTAAGGCTAAGAAAACATTTCCAAAGAGGTGGGTAGAAAGGTTATAAGAGCCAGAGGATCAGGGAATTTGCTGTCAGATTGTATCTCCAGGAATTTCAAAAGCTACACCCTTAANGTCTCACCAAGGTGACTTCCTGAACAGGAACCGAACAAGGACAATAGACATGCTAAAGTGGACTGCAGGGAGGGGAAAGTCCGTGAGACCGCAATCCTACACAAACCACCACACGCAGCTAAGGAATGCTGAGGGTGGGAGAAATAGTCTTCCCCAAACAAGAACATGCCAGTTGATTATCCAATACCAAATGGTCAGCCCTGAAAACATACATACATATAAATAACATTATACAGGTTGATATGTTATAGTTATGTAAGAATTCACACAGACACACACACACATTGATAACATTGACAATGAAAAAAAAGAGGCAATGAATACATTTGAAAAAGACTAAGGAAGGGTGTACAGTAATGTTTGAAGAAAGGAAAGGGAAGGGGGAAATGCTATAATAATCATCTCAAAAGAATAAAATAAATAATTTTAAAAAGGAAAAACAGCTGCTANAATCAGCTATAGCTTCCAATTCAAAGTGACTAGGAACTCCTTAGGTAGTGGCCTTCGCCTTTCTACATGTCCTGGATGTTCCCAGGTAAAATATCTGAACACAGACTCATGTCTCATTTTGGCCAAGGAAATTACTGGTTAAGAACATTTCAAGTTCTGGCACATCTGCTCTTAATCAGGAAGGTTCTATTTATAAAGAAGGCTGATTCTTGCTGTTCTCTATCTGGTCATTTATGTTTAAAATTGGAAACCAAAGATACTAAGCTAGTCTTTCAAAATGCTGAATGTGTACAGCATGGTCCCATGTGTTGTGAGTTATATAAGCAATTATATAGTAAATGATGTCCCATTAGTATATAAGCTCAGAAGGAAGAGAGATAGCACTGCTGCTCACTTCAGGACTACATACAACCTTGATGGTAGGACTAGAAGTATTAAACAACTAAAATCTGTTTGCATTGCAATCTGGCTCCCAGGCTTACAAAGGCTTGAATAAATATTGGCATGTTTTATAAATGAGCTATGGGAGTCTGGAAACAAAGTNTCTTTCAGATGAAATCTAAGGCAAAATCTAGGAAAAACTTACAATGCTGAAAATATTGAACATCGTATCTTTTCTGCAAATGATTCATCCAATGCTTATAAAAATTCCTCTGAGATAAATATCCCAGAATGATAATTAGTCCTAATTGCTTTAGCTAGAGAAGTTAAAAAGAAATGTGTCCCAAACAGAGCCTGAAAGAACTTTGTATATTTGTTTCAACTTGAAGACTCTTTTCCTTTCCAAATTCTCCTTTTAAATTATTACCAAAGCTAGAGAAGGAAACAGAGGAGTCATCAAAGAATATTGAACCTGGGACTTCATAAAATTTTCTAGATAAAAATATAACTCAGAGAAAGAATGGCATGGGCAGACCCAGTACTATATCATATATAGTCCCTTGCGTTATTTGAAGTGTCTCCCAGGTCTGAATTGACTTCCTGACAACAAAGTGTCTCAGGCAAATGGTTTCATTTCTATTTGTTTTCCACAGGTAGGAAGGGTAAAAGTATGATGGAGTCTCCCTGTTAGAGGAGGTGATCATAAAATGGAAAAAAAGCAAACACAACATCATTCTGTGCACAGCACACATTTTAGGTATGACAATGACTATTAATGTTAGTACTTATTAAATACGGGCAAACACTTGCATGATAGCTATTGACAAGCATGGTCCTACTAAACCTGAAGCACACATAAGAGGCAAAATCAGCTTTGCACTGAATGAAGAAGCTAATTAATATGATATTCTGTGTTCTAATCTCTGATAACAGGTCCAAAGTAATCTGTTCTTTTCTTTCTTTTTCTTTTTTAATAGCAGAAAAAATATGAAAGTGAAAGCTTTCTAGACATTCAATATAGAACCTGAAACACTAGAAAAGATGCCAAGGAAATTACTTAGGAATTTATGCAAAACATTGGAGGGGTCTGAATAAAGTTAGACATAGATAAACTACTAAGCACAATTCAGTGAAGCAGTGTGAAGGTGAGACTGAAAGTATAAATTGTTTTAAAACGCCAAACTTCTGTAAACATCTCAGGTTGACTNTGACTTCTGGTTCAATATAATGATGCTCTCTGTCCCATAGAAATTTCACAATTTCAAATGAGTCAAAAATATATTCATAGTTTTTATCATGACTTAACTGGTTTGGTCCTTTCCTGTCTCTCCAGTTGACTGAGCTCCATTCTTTCTGGAAGGGTTGGAAGCAATCTTTCTGGATGTCCTCCAGCTTCATCAGGAAGGAATGGGCTCTTTCCCACTTCAGTATCTACTGCTTAAGCACCTCCTAAGAGCTCAACAGCTGACCTATGTTTTAAAAGGATCAGAGAAACTTCCACCACTGTAATCTAAATTAAATAGAGCTAAACATCTGGCCACAAGAACTGAAGGCTAAACAAGCATAATTCTTCACAGGATTAAATAAAATAAGGTTCCTTATCACCAGATGAATCTGGGAAGCCCATGACAGAATGGTAATGCTGACAACCTTATAAAGTTCCCAAGTCTGACTTCACAAGGATCATTTTATTTTTTTGGATTAAATTTTTTTTATTAAAAGATTTTCTACTCATTTTACATACGAACCACAGATCCCCCTCTCCTCCCTCCTCCCTCCTCCTGCCTCCCAGCCTTCACTCCTACCCCCCCCATTCCCACCTCCTCCAAGGCAAGGTCTCCCATGAAGAGTCCCCAGAGCCTGTCTCTTATACACATCTAGATGTGTATAAGAGACAGGTGCCAGGTGTCCCATCATAGGCATTGGGCTCCAAAAAGCCAGCTCATGCACCAGGGATGAATCCCAATCCTATTGCCTGAGGGTCCCATGATCATTTTGATGCAACAATTAGTGACTCCAGTGAGAGGCATGCCCACTTTCATGAGATATGTGTGCTACTTTTAACCAATGGTCAAAGTGTTACTTTTCTTATTGCCATGTTATTTTTCTCTGGGTGATTACACTCAGATCAGTAAGAAGCTCAGAAGTAATTTTCTTTTATTGACTTTAGTTTTTATTGCATACTTAATTATCTCAAATAATAACTGCAGAAATGCTGTATAGAATCCATGACATACAGCAAGAAGATAGGCACAGAACATTCCAAATAGTCCCCTTATAGTATTTGACCTAAGACTCAAGGACAAATTTCCTCCTTGAGCAGCTGAGATGGCCGGAAGGAATAAGTGTCTTTTTACCTGAGTATGGGAAACCCATCTTTAGTAAAGACAAGACAAATCCCTTCAAAATTTAGACAAGTAAGTAACACTCTTAAGGTCTCAATGACTTCTAGTGTAGAAGCTTGACAGGGTAAGGGTATGTGGTGGCAAAGGATTACATAAGATCTGATCTATGGAACATGGAGCATAGCTCCTAACCAAGGGTGAAGAGAATAAGCCCTTGTGAAAAGCAGCAGCCTTGTACTCTGAAAAACAAAGGGCACTAGTAAGTCTCTTTGGAGGTCAAGTGGTATTCACAAAAGTCAGAAATGCCTATGGTGTTTAATCCAGAAGATCTATTTTCTATCAACCTGTTCTGGAGAAAGAGTCTCNTAAAAATCCAGGAGGTATGTAAAAATTTTTCAGTAAAATGTCTGGTTTGGTATAATATACTAATAAATCAACTTAAAATATGTTATTGATAAAACTATCAAATAATATTATATTTATTTCAGGCAAGCCTTTTTAATATTTGAAAAGAACACACACATATTTGGTCATTGTTTAGTGGAAAGAAAATACAAACTCAGAACAAATGTGTGGGATGAAATGATTTACACTAAGGAAAAAGAAATACAATATAGTCAATTGAGCATATTCCCACAGATAGATTTACCTAGGAGATAGCATGTGGCCTTATTTAATGCACTCAGAGACTTGAGACTAAAGTCACAGGAAAGAGGGTCGCCCATTCTGCTGTTTGGATCAACCAGCAGAATGGTACCATCACTTTTAGGTACCTTTGTCACCTTTCTGAAGCATCCAGGACAAAATGAAACACAAACATAGAAACAGAGGAAGCTGACACAGGGCGTTTCTGATGACTTAAGATCCATGTCAAAAGGCATCTAAAGACAAGGTCTACTTCTTGATGGGTATCACCGATATGTTCCTCCCTCTCTCCATCCTTTCTCCTCCTTCCCGTCCGTCTTCTTCCTCTTATGCATCTTTTTGTGTTTCTGGGGATGAAACTTAGGGCCTTACAGGTGCCCTGTAAGTGATTCTACACAAGAGCAACGCTCCAGCCCTATCTTTTGACTTCTAGATGCAAAGCAAGGATTCCTGGCTATTAAGGAGTCAATTTCACTTGACTTGGGATTTTTCACTTGTAAATGAGATGCACTTAACTCAGTTCAATTCTCCTTCCACTACACATATGGTGTTTAAATACTTTCAGCTNTACCTGCAAATAGGATTTTCTGCAGAAGCCAGGTATGTAAATCCAACTGTGCAAAGTAAGAGGGACAAGATCGCACCAAACAGCCTTGGGGAGAGGGAGGGGAAAGAGCTTCTACAGTATGTATTCGAGTTTCTCTAGNCAAATCATTCACCCCCTCAGCACTTCAGTGTCTTTGTCTTCCCTATCTTCTAGACTTTGCTAAAACAGAAAAGAATAGCTCTTAAGGCATTTGGGAAAATATAAAGCTTTCTAAATTAAAATTGTTTGCTCTGGTTTCAAATCTGAGTCCATAATAATGATGCACAACCCTAAAACACTCCATCTCAAACAAAGAAAAAAAAAAAAAAACAGTTTCCAAAATTCCCTATGCCATCAAGCCAAAACTACAGTGAACTCTTTAGCACATCCACTATAATTATGCTTGGAATGAGCAAAGAAAGTAAAAGGTGCAGATAAACTAGGCAGTTATGGACCTCCTGTTATGGTTTAAAACCTCTACTCATAACATTTACTANGTCTGTGATGTGGTGAAATCATTTCTAGCCTGGTACTGGGAAAATCCATCCATATCATCACAAAGCAGGAGTGTGAAAAATAATAAGTTGCTCTAGTGGAACAAGACAAAGCATTTAGTAAATTTTAAACAAGAGCCCTCCAAAGTAGAAAGAACATTGAGGAACAGCTAACATCTAGAACCAGGCTGGGAAGCTTCTCCTCTGTCTCCTCCTCCTCCATTGCCCCTCTTACTTGTGTGTGTGTGAGTGTATGCATGAGTGTGTGAGTGTATGTATGTGCCCGTGTGAACACCAGAGATGAACCTCAGGTATCTTCTTCAGTAACTTTGTATTTAAATTTTTTTCCAGATATGCTCTTCCACTTTTATCTGGCACTCACTCATTCCCCTAAAGTAACTGGCCAGTAAACCCAAGCCTCAGGGACCTCCATATTCCTGCATCTCTAGCACTAAGATTGCAATCACATGCCACCATACAATGCTCTTTTTATTATATGTGTCAGGGGACTGAACTGAGGTTTTCATTTCAAACATTTGACTGAATGAGCCATCTCTCCAGACCCAGGAAGATTCTTCTCTTATGCTAATTTGGATTTTCTGTTAGTGAGGTTTNTGAGGCCACCCTAGTTCTACTTGTATGGGTCCTGAGGCACAGTGATGTCTTCCTGCAGCAATGGAAGGCAGAGTTGTCAATTTCAAGTGCACATCTTTAATCTCTTTAATTCCAGCACTTGGGAGGCAGAAGCAGGTGGATCTCTATGAGTTGGAGGCCAGTCGGGTCTGCAGAGCTAGTTCCAGGACAGCCAGGGCTACATAGAGAAACCCTGTCTCTAAAAAAAACAACAACAAAAAATCCCCACATTAGCTCAGATTTCCATTTTAGCCATGGGGCCATGATGACAGACTATTAAACACTGATGCAACTAGGGTGGGCAAGAACTCCGATGTTACAGATTCTCTGGTTCTTCCAACATAAAACTTACTTGTTAAAATATTTGAACTAGATTTCAGAACTTATCTCAAAGAATCCAGTCTTCTAATTTGGTCCTCTTCATCTTCTGTCACCCTTTAAATATAGAATTAAATCAAGCAAAGAAATCCTTGTCAGGAGGAGGAAAAGAAAAGAAAAGAAAAAAAAAAAAGGAAAACCCATTGAGACAAGCCAATTTGATACCAAGAAAATATTTCTAGCACTCAGTCATTAAAATCTAGGCCAGGCAGAAAAAGCATCAAGGAGAAGGAGAAAAAAAAATCACCATGTCCTTAGGAAGGAGGAATTAGGAATGGTATTTTAACAGGTGTTCTCTGATACAGTGTTCAACCATTGTGCTGGTTTTCTGTTGGAAGATTTTTATGTTGGTTTTGCCATTAAATGATTCATTTTGTCTTATGGGAGGAAATGATGCTCTTTTCACAGAGGCTTGAGGGAAATAGAAAATATGTCACTGCAATGATAAGAACTGTGCAGAACACAAAACAATACAGTGTTTCTAATTTTCTTTAAACTACCTAATGTGTCTTTCCTAGCAGTCACTATGCTGAGTTTCACCCTTTCCTTTCATNGTTCAAAAACATAAGAAGTATTTATTTTCTCTCTGGCCTCCAATCTTTCTAGTTATCACAACCTTTGAGACTCTCTTTCTGTCCTAATCCAGCACTAGCTGATCACCATTCCCATCAGGCACTTTTGCCCCATAATTTCCATTGGAAAAGTGCCTATAGTCCTTACTATCTATGCTTTGCAACTCTGNGCTCAATAGAGATATTTTATATTCAATGCATGTCTCCCCTAGTACAGTAAAAGTCCTAATGATGAAAGACAAGGATATGTCTTTGGCCAATAAGTGTTTATTGATATGAACTGAACTCTTTCTCCAAAAGTGTGATCCTCTTTGTCTCTGTTTCTAGTAATGGTATCTGCATTTGACCACAAATGTTCCAAAAATGTAGGGAATTCCTCAGGTTGGCCATTTTCATATTCTCATTCCAATGTCAACTTCAGACACTGACACAAGTAGGTCACCGACACCAGTAGGTCACCTGCAGTGGATAACCACTGATCCTTTTCTAATTTTTTTTCTTTTTCCCATCTTATTAAAAAAAAAAGAGGAAGAGAAGGAGGGGAGGATGACTAAGAGGAGGAGGAGGATTAGGAGGAGAAGGAGGAAGAGAAACCTGACATAGAAAACTATACATAATGAAATTATTCAATCTTTCATATTTGACCCTTTGTTTTCCATACTTTCCCANTGCTTTATGCAATGTCTCTCCATCTCAATCTTATCTAACTTAACTCTGGCTTAGTCTTCAGTCATTACAGAGAAAACAGAAAAGAGAAGGAAACAAGTGGAGAAGAGAGAAAAGGGGACTCAAAGTAACAAGAGTGAATAATATCAGCTCACTTCAACATTAAGCCCTAAGATGGGGCATGCAAATAAACATTTCTGCATTCAGCCTACCCCTAAATGAAGGTAGGCAGCAGACAGACATACAGGATGCAGATAGATATATGATATAGATAAAGGCGTGAAATGTGTGCTTTTAAGAAATTACCATGANAGTTTAAATAAATATGAAACAGGCCCTGCTTTAAAGAAATGGTCATTCTTATTTTTAAGGAAAACACAGCAATTAACCACAAGTATAGCCATGCCCTACAAGTGAGACAGCACATACATAGACTGCCCTCAAAGAAAGAGGAGCCAGTTTGCATGGAGGTGTTGACACAGACACAGAGATGACATTGGGCCCTAGGAATGCATGTAAAGCTGATACACCATGAAAGAAGGTGTACAGGGCAGTGAGAGACATATAAATGTTTCCAGAGCTTCAGCTCCTGAAGCCTGGATGAGGAATGGATGCTGGGCTTTGAAAAGGGGCAGGACCACATCATGGACAGTGTATACTAGTCGAAAGCACTGAATTTGATCTTGCAATGACAACTACAGGAAGAAACGACAAATTTCTATTTAAGAATAGCTGCAAGCATAAATGTGTATAAATGTGCATGGCTTAAACACTGAGATTCTGATTCAAAACACCTGCTGTCCTTAGAAATGTCCTGGGAAACTGAATTTAATTGATTGCTGTAGTTCTCATAAGAAGACTGTGAAGTCTTTACTCTCCCCACCCATGCACACACATTTCACTACAAGTAGAAAATTCTAGCTGCCACCACTAAGCAGAATAAAAAGGTCAGTTAAATGGATCTGACCTTTCCCAATATTCTTACTATACAACTGGGAGGTAATTTCAAAGTCTATAATATTTGACTTGAAGTTGGTATCTGTAGAATCTTACAAGGCATGACCAACTTTGGACCTAGCCATGCATTGTAGTTTTCAATTCAGCTTATCCTCAATTCTCCATAGGGAGGGAAAGGAGCCAACATAACTCACCAGACACATTATTCTGAGTTACTGAGTTCTGAGAAGCCATACCAATCTTTTGATTTCTTTCAAAACCAGAAAAAAATTTAATATGAAAAAAATGTTTAAATAAATCACATTATTTACTTATTCCGATAGCAATGCATTCACGAATATATTTTCATTGTACTTTCCTGGTAAAAGAAGTTTCAAGGGTCAAAAGGACAATGGTCTGTAGACATCAACCTGCAGTTTAGAAAGGANGGGTGAAAAATACAAATGACTGAAACATTTTATAATGGGCACTGCCAGCTGTTCTATGCATGTCAGAGTGTGTGAAGGGAGAAACATACATCACAGCAACAGGAAGCAAAGGAGTAGAACAGAGAAAGGACTTTGATGCTAGGGAAGAAGTCATTTGGGTTTCTGAATTTCTGTATTAACTGCTGGGATTTATGAACCTTGCAGGAAATGCAATCATTAATTAGGATCAGATTCCCCGGAGGATCCACAGCACTCTGGGTCTACTGTTAGGAAAAAGTACAAGAAAGATCATAAAGGAAAGAAGATGTGATCTCTCTCAAATGATCCCTAAATTATGATGGTGACTCCACATTTGGATTTTATAAGATTTCAGAGACAAGGCCATCTGGTTCTGTATTATGAAGACTCCAGAAGTCAGAAGAAGTAATTAAAAGCAAAACAAAACTTCTGTAGGTGATGTCAAGAAGCTTGTATCATGTAGTGTAACTCTTTCAATGGAAGACTGTCTACATAGGCTTTACAGGTTAGGCTGTGGCCTTAATTTACGTGTACCTTCCCACCTGAAGTTGCATTAAATTCATACAATGACAATGCATTCTTTTGATAATTAGAAAATTATGCTTCAAACAGTTTTACACAAATTGCTCTTAGAGCTGGGGAGATGGCTCAGTGAGAAAGAACACTTGCTTTGTGGGGATGAAGATAAGAGTTCAAAACCCTGGCACCCATGTACAAAGCTGAGCATAATATAGCTGTAGGCACCTGTAACCATACACTAAGGGGTGGAGACAGGAAGATTCTGCTGACTTGCTTGCCAGCCAGTCTAGCCAAAACACTGAGTTTCTGCTTCAGTGAGAAACCTTGCTTCTCAAGAATAAAGTGGAAAGCAACAGAGGAAAGTACTTGAATTCCTTCTTGGTCCTCTGTATGTGGACTTATAGGTGTATGAACCCCTACACTCTTGCATGTATGTGTGGGCATATGTGCACACACACAAACGCACACATTTTTAAAATAAAAAACAGTTGATCTTGCTCTTATATTCACATTTGTCCTTTGACACTTAAAACCTGTAACACTTTGCCTCGGGCTCCCTTTGCACTCTTCTCTCTCAATCATATCCTGCTCCTCCACATACTTCATTCCTCCACACACTTCACAATGTGGGCATTTTGTTAATTCAGCATACTTACATTGTCTTTCCTTCACCTTGTCCTTTCTTATGATATCCCCTGAGATTATACTGCCATCTGCACCTGAGTCCATGCCTTTGTTCTGGGCAGCTGCTATTGTCCAGCTCTCTGTATAGAACTGGTCCCTCTTCGTAAGCCTCTGAACAAATACTAGCAAGTTTCAACTAGCATCAGGGACTCCATCTAGAAATATGTGCATGACAGAGAAAACAACATATGAGCTTCACACAGAATTTACAATCCAAATTCTCATTGGCCTGTTGTTTCTTTGAGTCTTTGGTATCACACAGATCGAGTCACCAAGGGATGGAACAGGGTGATACAAAGTCAATCAGTGCAAGAGAGTATGTCTGACAGAGGAACAGGGAGGAAGTCCACAAGGCGTGAACTAAGGTTCTGTGANTTAAGCTAAATTACAGCCTTTTAATAGGCTATTCTACATATTGAACTTCCTTGACTAACAGTAGGTAGTGAAACTTTCTTGTTTTTAACATTTCTATTACTGGGAAACTCCATATTCTAAACCCAAGAAAACCTTTCTCTTTGTTTTTAACTAAGCATTGAAGTTTATCTTTAATGTATTATTCAGGTTGAGGTCTGATGAATTAATCAGAACCCTTTTGTACTGGGAGAATAGAACTAGGCTCTCGGCTAAATAACACCAGATGCTCCAAGTTAGATTCCGTCAAGAGGATGACAGTGTCGAGAATCTTTGTTAATTATGCAGTAAAATTACAAGAGTCTAAAAGAAATGAATATAGATTTTTGAGTAATAGAAAAGTTTCCAGTCCCTCAGGCACATACAATGTTGGTACAATTCTAGTGATGGCCAATGTCTCACGTGAAGAGGGGAATAAGCAATAAACAAATGCAATATGTCTCAGCTCAGAGTTTTGGCTTCAGGCTCCTTTAATAAGGGATATCAGTATATTAAATTGACTTGTT
>LZPO01009130.1:0-10565 GCA_001675575.1 Neotoma lepida
AGGCAATGAGGTGGATTGGACAAACAGTATATACATTTGCATAGCTAAGCATATATATTCCAAAATTCAGGAAGGATATGCTTCAAATATAATTAAAAATGCTTACTACTTACAGAATAGAAATGCTACTGGCTGTGCTCTGATATGTTAAGAAAAATTTCTACTCATTGAACTTATAAGCAAAAAGAAAAAAGATCATGAAACTTGAAGTAATCCAAAACAAACAAATGAATTAGAAATAGCACTATCAATCATAAACCAGTCATACATTGAAAATGTTACAATGAAAACAACAATAATAATGTAAAGTAGAGCATGTTTGTCAGCTTTAAGTACTTTCATATTTATGAATCTATTTAATTTTCATAACAACCTCTTGTGGTAGGCATAATCATTTTCCCATTTTAGAGAGATGATCAATGAGGTTAAATAACTATTCTAGAGTTATACAGTAATGAAATGAGTTGTAATCTGAAATGCAAACTCAGAAAATCTGATTCCACAGTCTGTCCTCTTATCCACTACAATGTATGCTTAAATGAATGGCAACCATGGGTGCTATATTACAAAACACATATACACATGTGTGTTTGAACTCAAACCATAATGAACATACATTTGTTTATGCATAGATGGCATTTAAATACACTATATAGATGCACATGTTCATATGNTATATGCAAAGGCAGGGAAAATTGAGACATACATATTTATAAATAGAAATATGAAAATATAAAATATGCAATAAATATAAGATATAATTGTACTCATGCTATTAATAATTCTTCTTACAAAGGTACAGTTGGGCCCCAAAATTCCACAACATGAAAATGAGGAAAGAATTCCCCGTATGATTATATTTAGAAAATGTTTTCCAAGAAATATTGTTTAATCACTTCAGGGAAGCAGACTTACTAAAGGCTCAAGCCAAGTAAAACTTTTGAAAATTGTTTTTGTAATGTTTACTCAGTGAGATCATATTTTCATTGCCCTGATGAAATACAGGTGCAAAATCTAAATACATCAGCCCCACCGAGCCATTTCCTGCCGAGTTCCTTTCTCAGCACNGCAGAAATCCCTCCACCTTTCTGCTCTTACCTCTGTCTTCCACACTCATGATTGTAACATGCTTTCCTAAAGACAAAGCAGAAGGAAATTACTATTCACTGAACAGTATTGACTAGGAGCCTGTAACTTATCAAGCATTATTTCACTTAACTCCCTCAACAATATGACCTGGGCTGCATTATTGCCCTTGGAGTGCCCTTATTTATCCCATTGTAATTGCCTGTTTACATTATGGTGATGAAGGGCAACAAATAAGTTTTTGTTCAAATCTGAACGTCCAGANATGTACAAGCTGTTGTTATTGGACAACTGTCTATTTTTTTTATAATATATTACAATATTTAGAAGCCCACATATGTCAAATATTTTGTCATCCTTATTGTGTAGTAGGTATCCTATAATAATCTCCTGTCATTGGCATTGGAGAAACAGAGACCCAAGGAGTTAATGTACTTTATCCAAGGCTACCCAAGGAGTTTGGAAGTGGTCATTTGGAATTAGTCCTCTTGGACCAACACAGGAAATACTACTTCATTATCAATACTTTTTTTGTTGTTCTTGCTTAGAAACCAGTGGAACTAAATGGATTTGTGAACCAAACAGAAAACTATAGGTTGCTTGCCCATCTACACCACAAGTGACAGTTCACAGACCAGATGGAAGGAATGCTTACTTCTAATGGTGCTGGGAGGTGAAGGTGTCATCTTGTTTTCACAAGCAGCACAGCAGCACCCTTGCCTGGAGCCCTTGCTCCCTCACTGAGGGCCAGAGCTGCCAACTGTTAATCAGAAAGGTAAGGACTCTGCTGGGTTTTCAGATCCACATATCCTTGCATGGAAGCGAAACTCTTTTTTGCTTCTTAATTCAATCACATACCCAACTGGCAATCTTGCATATCAAAATGGGAATCCTGGGAGGCTGTTGGAATATGCAGATCAACAGAAGCTAATTAGCATTAACTTGCAGCCATCCTGAACTGATTGGCAGCACAGCTGTGGGGACCCAACAAAACATGCTGAGTCGCATGTTTGTCAGGCCACCTGCCACTTGGCAGAATCCAAAATAGTGCAAGCACTATGCCATAATAACTAGGTGACCCTAGTTTGGGAAGAATAGAGAACANACACATTTGGATTGCACAGTAATTAGTACTGCCTTCACCTGACATGCATTCAACAATAGGCTCCATAGCATACCTTCCTCATCTGATGTGTTGATGTCTTAATGCAGATTGACTGCTTCTTCCTAAGGCTATTGGTTTTCCATGAAGCTTGTAATCTTAACTCTTGATGCCTGAAGCCTGCCAGAGCTTCAGGCATGGAGACTCCCAATGTATCTGAGGTACCAGATTCTGTCTCCTGGAGCTTACTTGGCTGACATTTTTAAATGTATGAATAAACACAGAAGATATTAGGGCAGGTAGTGAGAGAATGGGTGTCTAAGATGTTCTGAGATATCATGATCTTTTTGTATTGTGACTTTTCAAGTGTTATTAAAAATATGAATTTCCTNTGACAGCTAATGGTAGGCAGAAATTGTATCACATTTAGCTTGCTTACAACCACTGCTGGTAACCTCCTTCTCCCTTTATGCCTGGCTTGGAAAAAGTATAAAGTCAAATGTAATCACAGTGGATGAAAATCAATTTTTGTGATGATCAAATAGGCTTTAGTTTGTATATGTTCTCTGGCCAGTTTGCAGTGGAAGCTGGAGTCTTGGATAGAGATAGCTTTTGAAACCACATTCTGGCTTGTGAGAAGGAGATGCAAGGGTGGGATCATTGTGCTAGTAACCAAATATATGTCTCCTGTAACATAAATTGCTTTTAACTTTGGTTATTTTCTTGCAGTAAGTGTGTATGGAGAATGGTGGGGAGGGAAAATATAATGACAATCTATGTCAGAAAGGGGAAAAATAGAATTACATAGATAAATGTGCTGTGGAATGTCTTTCTGTATTCTATGAATATGTGTTACTCCCATTAGCTAATAAATACAGCTGCATTGGGCTAGGGCAGGGCAGGATGGAGCCAGGTGGGAAAATCCAAGAGAGATAGAGAGAGGAGAAAGTAGAGTAGGGGGTGGGTGCCAGACTGCTGTCCAAGGAGCAACATGTAATGGGACACAGGTAAAGCCACAGAACACATGGCAATACATAGATTAATAGTTATGGATTGAGTTAAGTTATAAGACCTAGCTGGTAAGAAGCTTGAGCCATAGGCCATATAATGTGCAATTAATATTAAGCTTCTGAGTAATTATTTTATAAGTGGGTGCACGGGGCCCTGAGAGACTGAAGAAACTTATGGCTACATTTTGGTGCCCAGATGTGGTGGCAAGAATTTCTACCCAAAACCTGAGAAAGCTTAAAAAAAAAAAAAGATTCTAATATGGAGCTAAAATCAGCTTCCTAGTTGTGCCTTTCAGGCAAGTCACGATACAGAGACACCTCTGTGTAAGGGCTTGAACTACAGTATGGCAGTTTATGGAGTTTGGGCTTGACCTACAGCATGANGGATTCCCGCCGCAGTACACAGAGTTGTCTCCAAGCTGTGCAGCTCACTGTATGGTGGATTTAACTTTTGCTAGTACAGAAAATAAATAAATAAATAAAGGTTTCTGGGCTACATGCTGCTGGATGGAGGCATAGACCCATTGCAAGAGTTGGTGGTAGGTGTAACTTGGGCATGTTGAGAAGCTGAGGTGGGTGGAGTCAGCAGCCAAGGCTGCCGCATTGGTTCTATCCATGCAGCTTAGCAGTTTAAAAATCTCTCCAGGTCAGAGAAGGATTATAGATTCACAATAAGACAGATTCAGATGGAATAAAACTCTAAACTGTTTACAATGTGTATGAAAATGTTTGTAGGCTTGGAAGATAGAGGAAAAGGAGTATATGCAGTTATATAGAGAAATAGTTTTTAAAAAGTCTTTAAAGAAACAGAAAAGTAATATAAAAGTTAAGCCATGTAAAGATGGAAATGACANGAGAGTCTGGATTGTGTTGTCTTTGAGATTTTTAACTGCAGAGAGATATTTGATTGTAGGAACTACAATGTTAAACCAATATATATATTTTAAAGGTATCTTGACTTCGAATTTTGTGTCTAAGGATATATTGCTTTGGAAAAGAGGTTCTGCTTTTGTTTCCACAGAAGATGAGAACCTGTGGATTGCTTCCAGGCTAATATGGTTTGATCAACCAAGACCCCCTGAAAAATAAACACAACCTCACAGACTACTACAGCCAAGATTTAACTATAATTCTTAATTTTCTCAGGATCCCCATAAGGTTGCCAATGGCCCGATCCAGCAAGAAGTAGTATGAGAAGCTATGATCAAATTCCCAAAATATTGTTTATAAATGTTTATTTTTATTTAAAGGGAGTTGATTATAAGTGCAATCTCTTTCTTTTTTTGTGTGGTTCAATTGTTTTGTTTTTGTTTTTAGTTTATTTATTTTTACATTAAAAAGATCTTCCACTCCTTTTACATACCAACCTCAGATCAATCTCTTTCTAACGAAGAAAAGGGATATAGATATGATAGGATAAAAGGGTAGATTACTGAATTTACATTTAAAGAGTAACAACTTGTTTGAAATGTTTTACATTGCTATGAATTTAGGTTTATGGATATAAAATTAAAGTTAATTTTGTTATACTGTATGTGTATTTGTACTCTTGTTTAAGGTATTATGTTTATGCAACTCATTTAAAAATATAATGTATAATTAAGAAATATAAATTAATAGTCAAATTTATAGCCATGGTAAGATTTTTAGATATACAAAGANATATTTCAATTAGATAAGTAATCTTCAAACACTTCAAAAACCTACAGAATTTGGCATTTAAAATGTTTTAAGAACTTAGACTTTTCTGNACAATGAGATACATCTACTTCTGACAGCATCAATCTACTTCAGAGAAGATGATGGGCATCAAAGAAACCCATTAATGGAGTTTGCTTTCTTCGTGGCAAAAGTTAGCCACTGGGCAAAAAAAGTGACCTTGCCTCTACTGCTTGGCAGGATGTTGTATAAACTGGACATATAGAACCTATAGGAAAATGACCACTGAATTTTGCCAAAGCAAGGCAAGATGGTCCTTCAGTTACCTGCTTCACAGAGGAGACTGCCAGACATTCTGCAGGACACAGGGAGAAGTGACTGAGAAACTCTAGGCCTATAGGCTGAAGATAGATGCCCAAATATTACAGAGGAACTTTAGATGACTGCTCAGGCAGCCAGATGTCTTTGTCATTTCTAGAATCATGGAAGTTGCTTTCAATGCACTTCCTGTTTACTCATGTAATATTATACACTTCTGGGATCTTTGATGTAGCTGAAGACTGGATAGTTATAATTTCCATGGGTTATGATAAAAGATAAATTAGATACAAAACTTTAGACTNACAAAAATAGGATAGATGATAGAATATTTTCTTTAATTTTGCCAAATACAAATAGATTAGATATTGTAACTGTAATTCTTGCTTGATAACTGTTTTGTTATATATAATTTTACTATGTTAAAGTTAAAACCTTCCTTTTCGATTAGACAGAAATGGGGAAGTGATGTGGGATGTCTTTCTATAAGCTATGAATATGTGTTCCTCCCATTGGCTAATAAATAAAGNTGCATTGGCCTATGGCAGGGCAGGATGAAGCCAGGTGGGAAAATCCAAGAGAGATAGTGAAAGGAGAAAGGAGAGTGGGGGAGATGCTAGACTGCTGTCCAAGGAGCAACATGTAATGGGATGCAGGTAAAGCCACAAAACATGTGGCGATACATAGATTAATAGTTATGGGTTGAAGTAAGTTATAAGAGCTAGCTGGTAAGAAGCCTGAGCCATAGGCCATATAATGTGCAATTAATATTAAGCCTCTGAGCAATTGTTGTATAAGCGGCTGCAAGATTGCGAGGCCAGGCAGGACTGGAGAAACTTATGGCTACATAAATGGGATAATTTGAACCAGGAGATCTCTTAATGGCACTACAAAGAAGGAATCAAAACCTAAGCAATTATTATTTTTAAATCATTCAAAGTATTTTAGCTCCATTCTAGCAGATATCAAGAGTCAGTCATTTGATAGATGATAAAAACTGAGGACTCAGTCTTGTGCAGTGATGAAGTCAGTGGATGTTGGTCCAAGATTAGAATAAATCATTGTTTTTGCTTCTGCTTTTGCCATCTTTGTTGAATGAATCTGCCTCATCGAGACTGCAAGACTTAACTCAGTTCAAGAAGTTCATGTCAGCCTATAGACATGGGCAACTCTAATTCTCACTTTGCATTTAATGTTCTTGGATTGCTTAATAATGCTGAAAGTTCTTTTTCATTGTTCACACAATTGTTCACTCCATTTTTACTGTCCTCTATGAACCAGATACCACCTACTTAATGTACTAATTTATGAGGGGCTAAACTTTCAAAGAAACAATCAGTGAATTTCCAGTATACAAGTTCAAGTCTATAGGGCTCCAAACTCTCTGCTCTTAACCAGAGTATCCCAGAAACAATGGGAAAATGATAGTCTTAAAATAAGTAAATGCTGAAATGAAATGGAAATGTGTGAGAGGTAAATTAAAATGAGGAGAGGTTGAGATTTATGCACTTTTTTGTGCATGCAAGACTGTATGGCAGTGGGATAGAATGTAAATTCCACAGTGTAGTTAAAGTGTGTATACACTGTAATAATGGTAATAACTCTGGATGATGCTTTTTCCATGAATTCTGGGTCCCTTCCTCATTTCCGTTCCCATGCTCAGGATATTTCTACCAATACCCACTCACAAATGCAATCTTACTTCTTTGATGGCAATTCTCAGGGAATTGTCCNGGAGAGCCAGACTCTGCTACTTTGGACTATTCATCAGGAGTAATGGAAGAGAGAATGACAGGTTCAAGTATTCAGAGTGGTTTAGTTTATCACAGACACACCACTGGATTCACAAAGACAAGCCTGATATGGGAGAGAGATGGGGACAATCTGTGTGACTGCTAGGGCATCTCCTACTGCATGAACGGAGTGCATAAATCTGGATAAATTCTGAAATTTCTTAAGTTTCATTGCTACCAGTTTTTCTGAACCATACTTTGTGGTTTTAAAGAACTTTTCTGGTGTGTGTGGGAAAGAGCAGCAAATGAATAAAAAGGACTGTTGGCAGTTAAAAGACAAAAATCTACCCGAGCTAGTTGATGAAAGACACAAAGCTACTCCCAAAACCATGGAAAGACTTGTGTCGTTGACCCCTCAACCAAGTTCAACTTCCTTTTATGTATATGTCCTATAATANATAAATATAATATATAAATATAAATATAATAATCTAATATTTGACCATTTTTTCCTGGCACATTTCACCAGCATAATGTTTTCTGAAGTTCATTCATGTTGAAGTATTTTGTTTCTTTCTGTTACCAAATATATTTCCACTGTATGGATGTACCACATGTATTTCTATTCTCCAGTTNATGAACATTTGGCTTGTTTCCACCCTCAATTAGGAATAATGTTGCCTTGAACATTCACATTCAACTTTTGATAGGTATTTATTTTCATTTCTCTTNCATAAATGTCAAAAAGCAAATTTGTTTTTGTCATGTAGTAATATATGATGCTTAAAAGAAAATATCAGAAAATTTTACATGATACCTCATTCTTCATTCCAATTTCCAGTTTTTGCAAGTTCATATACATACTCCATTGTTTTCTTTCTGTCTCTAACTATAGCCCTGTTAGTGACTATGGTTTTAATTTGTATTTATTTGATTCCTACAGATGTTAAACTTGTGTTTATAGCCTTATTTATATGCCTTCTTTGATGAAACATTATCTATTCAATTATTTACATGTTAAAATTTGGTTCATTTGTATTCTATTAAGGTATGAGGTATTTTTTCCTGGATATAAGTTCTTTATCAAAAACACAATCTTTAGCTATTTTCCCACATCTGTGGCATCATCTTTCATTTTCTTTCTGGACTGTTTTAAATTGTAAAAGTTTCTAATTATCATAAATTAAGATATATTATTTTAGCTTTATCCTTTAAATTTTTTCTGCATCATGTAAGAAATATTCTCTGACAAGGTGTTTTTTCTTAAGTTTACTTTTTAGACATTTGTAGTGTTAGCTCTTATATTGAAACCTAGAGTCTGTTCTAAGTTACACATTACATGTCATATTAAGTGAGGGGACACATTCATCATTTGGCAGGTGGCTATCTGTTGTTCCAGAACTCTTTGTTTAAATGATAACCCCTGTATACTTTGACTTGTCTTGACACTTTTTCTAAGAATCTGGGGCCATCCATCAGTGAGGGTTTCCTTTTAGACTCTGTTCTATTCCATCCACTTACATGACTCCTTTATATAATTCCCACAGTTTTTGGATTATTGTAGTTTTATAGTAAGTTTTATAATCAAGAATGTGAAAGATTTCACATTCAGTAATGTTTCACGATTGTCTGATATTCTTGGTTCTTATTATTTCCATATGAGTTTTAAGCCTAACTTGTCAACAGTTGCAATAATGCTAGCTAGAGTTTTGATGGAGATTTATTAGGATTTTTGAAGTACAAAAAGCTGGGTTTCTGGAACTTGAANTAGGATGGTTGGTTATAGGAGGAACATTTATATTCTAGTTTGCTAGCTCTCTGTTGATTTTAATTGCTACTTCCCATATATACATGGCCAAGANAGTTCAGGAGAAAGCCATGGGGCTTCAGGAAATAGGAATAGTGCAGCCAGTGAGGTCAAAAGTCCCCCAAAGCAGTGGGGGGCAGGGTACAGGCGGATATGAATGTTCTATGGGCTACAACTCTCTATGAAATAGGAATAGTACCTATTTTTTAGATAAACCAATCACATATAAAAGTTCTCAACTATCACTAAACATGTGCTTGATGTCCTTTAAGTTAATCAGTTGAAACAATTGCTAACAGGTGTTAATATAGGTTTGTTTGTTTGTTTGTTTGTTTTTAAAGACAGACAGCCTTCAATGACAGGAAATGTTTTGAGCAATGTGTTTATGTGCTTTGACCTTGTTTGAAGTGGGTGGACTGCAGTCACGGGGACTATGGTAGTTATAGTATTACATAATGCACTCTTATGAGATCTGCCATGTGCAGATTCAACTGCTAACCAGAGTTATTTTGTTGCTCATTGTGGTGCTCCAGATCTCATTAAAGATAAACACAATAAAACACAAATAGNGGATTTGGACTACTAGAAAATCTCTTCTCATAGGCTATTGATAGTTTTCCAACAAATTCTAATATATCGAATTTCAAATAAATTCTAATATGTAGTTTTTCAAAAGTCATCTGAAGATGACTATCCCATTGGCCAATGCCAATGTCCTCCTTACCNACATATTTTCAAAAAAACCTCTTTTCAGATTATTTTGGAACATCCTCACCCTGAATGGTCTTACCACAGTCCTGTGAATGATCACTGGTTTAGTGATAATATTGTTTTCCTTATCACTATCTACTTGGTGCACAGATATAACTTTGCTTGAATCCCACTGTCAAAACTTGAATATGAGACTTGTTGAGCTGGCTTTTCTAGTCTCTTGTCCAGTGTTTTCAACTAGGATGGCTGGGTGGATCAGCTTTACCTCTGATGCTGCTAAGTTCCCACTTTTAATCTGAAGAGCAGCAGTTTGGGAGTGAAACCGTGACTAGAGTGTTATGTTTTATTGACTTGTTTGTTATGTTTGGTAAATGAAGATTGCATTTTATGGGATTTGAAAGCTAAATGAAAATGAAAATTGAGCACCAAATTGTCGCACTCTCCGTGATTTTGTTTAGTCTGCTCTGAGAACATTGTGAAGTTACAGCAGGAGGCGTTTTGGAATTGCATAGACTCTAAAATACGTGTGTGGCAGACCCTAGGGGCCATCATACTTCGGCACTGAATTCTGAGCCTCTGACATGGAACCTGCTATGNATTTGTGCTCACACAGAAAGCGAATGTTTTTTTCACTCCTATCTTTTCTATCTTGTTTGTTGTCTTCATTGTTTTATTGTACAGCCAAACATCTATGAGCTTATCAAGTTTCACATGAAAAATATACCTGCCACTGAATGCTACTGATGGTCACAGAAGTGTCCTCCTGCATGGATGCTGCTGCTGACCCGGTATATTGGGGTGATTTCAGGTCCCTTTGTGCTTCCAGTATTGCCACCGGTGGCTGAAGCTTACTTTTCTGGAAGACTTCATTCATATTGGTCCTTGTTTAGCACAGGCCTTTAATGCTGGATTTCACTCGGTTGTGTGGACAGGACCTTCGAAACACTTTCAAATCTAAGTATCAGAAGATGCTTTCATGTTTACCAAAGCACTCAAGAGATACATGCAGGACAACGACATGTTCCAGCCCTTACATTAGANCCCAGGGCTAGCAGAAAAGACTCTATCTCTGTCCTCAAGAAGCTTCAAGTACAGTAGGGAGGCAGGACACTCAGACAGCTCCCTGGGCCGCCTGAGAG
>LZPO01009130.1:18309-28592 GCA_001675575.1 Neotoma lepida
CAGCACCATTTGTTGAAGATGCTTTCTTTTTTCCAATGTACATTTTTGGCTTCTTTGTCAAAGATCAGGTGTTCATATGTATGCGGACTGATGTCAGGGTCTTCAGTTCGATTCCATTGGTCCACATGTCTGTTTCTATGCCTTCTCAGTGCCTTCTCTGTAAATTAAAGTCAAAGTACTGGATGACTTCTTCTCACAGGGAGCTCAAGTCAGATATTTGAGAGTCCTGAATAGAGGAATGATGAAATCATTGCTGGTGGTCAAATTTTCATATTTCACTAGGAAGTGACATAAAATTCAATTTTGTCAACATTAAAATGGATATATATATGTGTATGTATGCAAGATATATATGTGCATGTGTGCAAGTGCATTATATGCAATATATTACCTACTAGATGCACAACACTATGCTGTTATTTAAACATATCCAAACATAATATTGAAAATGAGGTTCTCAGTTCCATGAGTAATGAGAGTTTATAGACTAGGGAATTCAATAGAAATTGAGGTAAAAAGAATTCAGGTGCTTAATAAATTATAATTGTTGTACTCACTCATAAGTATATACTAGATGTAAAGCAAAGGATAATCAGACTATAAGCCACACCTCCAGAGAATCTAGCTAACAAGGAAGACCTTATGAGGAATCACCTTGGCAAGCGGAAACAAATGAAATCTCCATGAGTAAACTGGGGATGGGGGGGGCAATAGCGGGGAGGGGATGGAAGATGAGAGCATGAGGGAATGGGATGGTCGAGCTGGGGGAGGGATGGAGTGAAAGAGCAATGGAAGAGATATCTTGATTGAGGGAGACATTATGGGGTAAGGGAGAAACCTGGTGCTTGGGACATTCCCAGGAATCCACAAGGAATACCCCAGCTTAGACTACTAGCAATAGTGGAGAGGTGCCTGAATTGGCTTACCCTGGTAATCAGATTGGTGAATACCCTGTCATCATAGAGCCTTCATCCAGTAACTTGATGGAAGCAGATGCAGAGATTCACAGTCAAGCACCAGGCTGAGCTCTGGGGGTCCACTCGAAGACANGGAAGAGGGATTCTATGAGCAAGGGGCATCAAGATCATGATGGGAAAATCTACAGAGACAACTGAACCAAGCTCTTTGGGACTCCTGAACCTTAGACCGACAGCTGTAGAACCTGGATGGGACCGGACTAGGCCCTCTGCATACAGGAGACAGTTGTGTAGCTTGGTCTGTTTGAGGAGCCCCTGGCAGTGGGATCAGGATCCATCCCTAGTGTATGAGCTAGCTTTCTGGAGCTCATTACTTATGGTCAAACACCTTGCTCACCCTGGATGCAGGAGGGAGGACTTGGTCCTGCCTCAACTGAATATACCAGGCTTTGCCGACTCTCCATAGGAGGCCTTACCTTTTTGGAGGAGGGGATGGGGGGATATGTAAAATCAATAAAAAAATTTTAAACAAAAAAGATAGAAAATCAACAATGGAAAAAAATAAATTACAATTGTTATAAAAACTATGAGAGTAAAGTATACAGTATTTTGAGAGCATATAGTAAAATTTGGCTACTGAGGCCAAGTGCATGCTTCATTGAATTTTGCTATAAATTTTCTTATTCCCTGGCAACATGTTTTTCTCACNCACAATTGTTTTAAGAAAGCCAGGAAGTTCACCAACTCTTCTTTGGAAGGGATCCTTCAGTGCTCACAAAAACATTGTAGGCAAGCTGCAATTTTTCTCATACTAAGGACATCTGAAATCAGGCTGGCTTCTTCATTTCCAGACACAGAATATTACTTGAGTGCTGGAATANTTTTGATGCTCTTTGTTCTGATTGATTTTTCAAAGATGTTTATTTTTAAAAATCATAGAAGACTGAGGTACTGTTGTCCTCCATAACAAAACGAGAGCTTGCTCACAGCCTTAAAAGGTAAGATAGCTTCCTTGTGGCTAACAGGCAAGCATATGTACTCCCTANACTAGTAAATGCAACAGCCCTCCACTTCCTTACCTGGAAAAACAATAGGGCCATGCNATTTAATGCCAAAAGACTTAGGTTCTCTGTCTTGGTGTCTCCCATGTGACACAATTCACTGCACATGCAGGTGACAGTTGGCCCTCTTCTTGTTAGACTACGGCATTATTGTCAATGGCCTGGCAGAGTCTAAGGGGAGCCGAAAATGCTGAATTAGAAGATTAAAAAGTGTCAGGTGCTAACCTTCCTGGGAAGCATGCCTTGAGTTCTCCATGCTGGGCTAATAGCCCTGGCTGCATATGGTACCATGCTCTGAAATGTCCCTCTGCCAGAGTGCTCAGGCTGTACGCCAAGGAACTCCATGAGCATCACTGCAGCACTTGTTAAACTCAGGTCACTTCCCCAGTGTGTGATTCTGCAGAGCTGTAGTATGTCTTGCAACCTTGCACTTTGACTTATTCCTAAGAATGCTAACTTGTTATTAGCATTCTTAGAGGGGGTACATTTTACATTATATTATATATAATATTTATTTTCATCTTTATTGGGATTAAAATGACAAAATTACATATATTTCAGATATATGAAATAATTCTTTGCTACAGTTTTACAATACAAAACAGTCACCATGATTAAGCTAAGTGATCCATGTGTTCCTCACAGGGGAATTTTTTGTTATAAGAACACTCATGACCTATTGTCCTGATAAATTCCAAGCATAAAATTCAATAGTCCTTTTTAAAAATTTCATTTTGGGGACTGGATGTCTGTAATTCCAACTCCAGAGGATTCTGCATCCTCTTCTGGTCTCGGTGGGCACACACACACACTAAAAGTAATTTTAAAATTCCAGAAAAATTATTTTTAAATTAGCAGGTAAAGTATGAGGTTTTAATACAATGCTCCTAACTATACTCACTGTGATGTGTAGTTGCCATAACTTCATCCCACAACTGAAAATTTATCCTTTTCAGCAGCATCTTTCCATTTCCCCCAACTCACTGGCCCCTTTCTACACTATGTTTCCATAAAGTCAACTTCCAGTCTATGTGTGAGAATGGAAAGTACATGTCTGTGAATTTGGTTGACTTCATTAGCACCAGGCTTCCTGCTCATTCATGTTCCCATAAATGTGAGAGCTCCTTCTTTTATGTGACTGAATAATATCCAACAATGCCAAGAGAATCACATTTTGTTTGTGCCTCCTTTTTCTGACAGACATAGGAACTTGGGTTGCTTCAGCATCTTGGCTGTTATGATTAATGGTACTAGGGACCACACTAGATGAACAGGCTTTACAGCTTTGTTTTATCATCTAGCTGTGTTCGGTGAGGTACTTGGGGGAGATTCTAATGTGAACTTTCTAAAATGAAATTTTACACAGCCTCACCCCCACCCCAAATTAGCCCATGTACTTGTTGAAGTCTTGTTTTCAGCATGTTTGGTTTACTTCTGCTCTAGCACGTGCCTTGGAGAAAGTAAGGCTGTGGCAAACTCGTCTAGACTCCATTTAAAGTGTCTGTTAGCTGATCTTTGTGGTAAAGCTGAGAGTGAGAGACAAAGGATCAAACAAGTGAATAGGACAGATATCTGCCACCAGATACAGGTTAATTCCCTCCCTCCATCCCTCTCACCCTTTCTCACTCTCAGGACAAAGTACAGCCAGTCACATAAATAAGCAAAGGCAAAAGCAAACTTAAAATGTTTTTCTTAATTTGGAGAAACAGCCAGGATTGATTTAGTTTGTCTGTTAGTGGATGTGAGGAGCCTGTCTTGTTATTGTCCCTGCATCACCCTTTTACAACCTGGCTGTGGTGTCTTCATGGCAGGCTGTGTCCTGCTTACATTTTCTCGTAATGCCAAACAATATACAACAGTTCTAAATACTCAATAATTATTTTGGTAATTGTTGAATCAGTTTATAGAATTCAATTAGCTGTGACATTCTTGAAACTTATGACAAGCAAAGAACNCAATATCAGATTAGAAGGAAATGTGCAGTTTTTCCTGTAAAATGAGCCAAAAAAGGGGGGACNTTATTGATGTAATGCAATATCCTTAAATGAAAAATGTATCCATTGGGAGTACTTTCTGTTCTTTGAGACAATGATTCCATAAATTTTATTTTCTTCTTTTCTGGCAATCGTTCTCTTAATGCTTTGAAATGCAANGGTTTTACAGAAATTACAAAAGAGAGTTGAGAAGAAAAGCCAAGACCAAGTTGTCTGTATTACCTGTCTCCTGAAGCTATAGTACCTTGGGAAAGTTTCCTTCTGCTGAACTGGGAAACTTCTATCTGCAGTGGGTGTCTCGTAAGGGTGTGTCAGTGATCACAGTTCAGTCCACAGAAGCTTAAAATCCTATCAGTGAAAGTGGGGGAGATAGGGTCACCGTCTCTCTAAGAGCCATAAATTGGGAATTTCTTTCTTGTGTCACTTAGGAAGNACTGATTATATGGTTTAGAAATCTTTTAACAAGCTTCACAAAGCCATCTCATATCAGAGTCTCGGGATTGGAAAGGACTTGAAAGGTGGCATAGTTAAAATGCACATTCAATGTAGAACTCCTTGAATTCCTCTGTGCTTGCTTTCTCTCAGGTGAGAAGCAGCACATTTTTGCAAAAAGAACACAAGAGTGTCAGTGAGAATAAAATTCTTGTGTTTGCTTTAAAAGACCTTCACTTATACTGCCAAATATTACTATTAGTTTTCTTACCTATGTATTTAATTGATGCATTTTTTTTAACCATTGTTCTGAGTTGGGGCTAGATATGAGTAATACAGCATTGGGAAGATGTGGTTTGTTTTTAAGGATTTTATAGTATAGTGGTTAAAAATATAAAAAACATACACTACATAAAGTTTGTTTTGATGGTGATGTATTGAAAGTGCAATGGGTGTCTTTGTANGAATTCCTGACTCAGTTGTGGCAACAGGAAAGTCATCATGAACTAGATGATATTTTAATTGCTATTTTATCTCTAGATAAATATCTCTAGCTTATTTAATGGATACATTGCATTGTGGACAGTTTAACAATATGTGTCAAAGCTATGGTATTAGAAACATTGTCTTGTATTATGAGCATAGGCTACATGAATGCTTGCATGCATGAGTGAGGGAGGGGATGTTAAGGTAGAGAATTGTATCAGCTTAGGGGATGAGACTGGACACAGAAGTAGGATTAGAGTATTCAGGGCAGACAAGAAAGAAGATGGAGATGGCAAGAGGGACTGGATTTGGAACTATTTGGAAACACTAACAATAAGACCTGGGGGCTGATGGGCTTTGAAGAAAAAACAGAAATTAAGCAATACCTGGTTCATGTTCACATCTGTGCTTTTGCCTTTCTGATGGCCTGGCAGCAATGGCAGTCAGTGAACTTGCTCAACTGTTCAGTACCAACCAACCTCACAACTAATCAAATGCTCATTTCACATAGCTTCCCAGCTGGGCTCCTTTGCAAACTTAAGTTTGAGAAGTACCAACTGTGATAGAATCATGGGCTGAGTAAGTGTGTGTCAACTTAGAATATGCAGGAGCACCTTCAGGGGAAGACTGCTCAGAGGATGAAGACAGAGGATGAATCCAGGATGTTAACAAAGTTGATAGGCAGGTGTAAGATTCAGTTAAAAAGTGAATTATCTCTGAAGTTCTGGAGCTTAAGATAGGCCCCAGTAAGCAATAATCAGGAGGGATGAAGCAGTGACGGTGAAGGATGGGAGACTGCCCAAGACTATAGACACTGTAGAAGCCAATATTTTGATATTAAATTCCTTGTCATTAAAATATAGATTATTTTCAAGCCAGTTTTCCTCAATTTGGATCATTTTAGAACTTCTCTGAAGTAAGTATAACCCCAGACAAAGACATCCCAGCAGTCCTGCCCTCTTATACTTGCATGTTACTTCTCCCCTCAGGGTGAATGCATCTGCTGCCTGCACCTGGAGTTGCTATCTCTCGAGAGTCTTTACCCCAATGGCTTACCTCCTCTCTCCACTCTTGTCATTGCTTTAGTTTAGTGCTATCATTTGTCATCTAGAGCACCATCAGAGCTTTGCTGGGTTAGCCAGCTTATCAATGCCACCAGAGTGATCCTTGAAAAATTAGACAAATATTTTAATATAGTATCATAAAAATACCTATAGATTAACTTACTTGAACCATTTGATTATGCTTTTATCAAAGCAAGCTGGTGGTTTATGATTTGAGTTTATTCTAACTGTCCTGTTCCACTTGCCTCTGAGAATGCTGTTGCCCTCACTGAGTTTCTGGTTCTGCTATGTTGGTTGATCTGTTTCCTTCATCTTTAGGATCTATTCCCCTATTCTGCATTTGCATGGCCTGTATTACTCTCCTCCCCTTCCATTCTGTTCTGCTGTGGTAACTGCATTTATCCTCTAAGGTTCAGAACAAATATTGTCTGCTAGGTTGTGATTTCTCATTATCTCCAGCTATAAGTAAGATTCTATCCAAGCTCTTGCCAATTTTAGCCATTTAAACCAATTGAGACATCTACCAGGACGAATACTGCTTATATGATGTTTCTTATCCACAGAACAACTGGAAGCAAAATACAAAACCCTGAAGTATTGCTAGTGTTCTATTCCATAGATGAGAAAACTGAGATCCAGTGTGTTATATAGCATGCCCAAGAGGTGTACAGTTAATTTGCAAAGCCATAATTCTAGGCCAGATTCATCTAACTCAAACTGCTAAAATCCTAGTACATTTTTGTGTTGTTTGTACCATTTCATTTGTGAAAGAAATTGTGTCCCCATAGAATCCTTGAGAGATGCAGTGCTCATTGTCCTGGCACTTAACAGGGTGCCAACTACTTCCTTGCTAAGTGATTTGCTGATCAAGTACACTATAGTCTAATTCAAGATAGTGAGGCATCTCATTTGAAAGCACTTCATATATGCCTGGTGTCACTTGAGACNCCAAAGGGGAGACAGGATAAATTTATGTTGCAATGTTCTCTGCCTTAATGCTTATAATAAATCTGGAAAGGGAAGATAGACATTGCTCTCACCAGCATGGACAGAGTTAAATCATTGTGTTGCAGCAAGGCTCCTTTTTTAGTCTCTGTATAAGCATTTCTCTCATACAGTTTCAATTCCTTCCATGTTCATGGAGACCAGTGTTCCCAAGATTGATGCACATTGTGACGGCAGATGTTGTTCAAGGAAGGAGGGGACAGAAGTACTTACTGTAGAGTCTAATAATAGACAATTTATTCACCTGCTACTCATGGCATTAGCATTCTGGATGTATTCACTGTGCTGGCACCAGCACACTACTCCTAGGGAAAAAAGAAACTAATTTTTCTCTATTTCATACTTCCCTCTGTCCTAGCTCTATCTTTTTATATTCTCTTCTTCCACCCAGTGCACATATTAGCAGTGAAAATTTGGCCTATGAAGAGATTATATTGTAAACTTCTCATTGTAAAGAGGGAAAAATACATTTGAGGTAGGAAATACAAACACTGAAAGCAGTAATGTCTCAAGGGGTCTCTATTCTCTTTTCCTCACTCCATAGATTCTACCCACCACAATAAAAACATCATGAAAGATACAGATATTCTCCTTAAGAATAATACTCACCAGAAACATTTTTTTTGTTTTTGTTTTTTTCGAAANAGCGTTTCTCTGTGTAGCTTTTGGAGCCTGTCCTGGAACTCACTCTGTAGACCAGGCTGTCCTCGAACTCGCAGAGATTCACCTGCCTCTGCCTCCCAGGTGCTGGGTGCTGGGATTAAAGGCAAGCGCCACTGCTGCCTGGTCCCACCAACAACATTTTGATATGATTTCGGCATGATTTCTTGGAAACCACAGAGGATCTGTATTTACATTTCCAGCTCGGAGAGCTAACATTATTTTTGATCATTGTGTCTGTCTTCCCAACCCTCCTATGCCCTAAGCAATGATCCTGATTCCTCTCTGTCTATGTCTCATGTCTCACTCAGGGTCTAGAAAGGTTTAAACTTCCAATGGTTTATAGCATCTCGTAGCCAATCTTGCCTCAATCCTTAATATGTTCCTGGGTCTCTAGGTTTTACGTGCAAAGTATACTTACATTAACCTTTAAGATTAGGCTCAAGAATGGCTATAGGTTGAATGTTGTTTAAGTGTTCACCAGGGATCCTTGGTAACTGAGGCACTGGTCTGCAGGGTAATGTGACTGGGAAGTGGTGGAACATTTGGGAGAATGGCAAGGTAGGAGATTTTTAACTCACTTGAGGTATTACCCCATAAGGTAGTTTCATGAGAACACAGCTCTCCCCACATCCTGGTTGGAGATGTAACTGTTGGTTCCTGCACATGTTGCAACATTGCCATCTGGCATTCACCACAACAGCCACACCAGAAAAGAACTGTTACANACACCATATTCTTGAATCTCTGAAATTGTAAGATAAATATATATTTTGTTTTTATAAAAGTTAGCTGCCCCAGGTATTTTGTTACACTGCTGAAAATTTGACTAAAGCAAACGCTATAACTTCTCGCAATCTTTTTCAACAGTCTATGATAATCTAGGCCTTTCTCACTATCTGTTCCATAAAATCTTATAGAAATAACCATTAGTTATTTATATATTTTAAATATTATCCCTCTGTCAGATATGGAGTTGGTTAAACTATTTTGCCATTCTGTGGGCTGCTTTTTTGTCCTATTGATGGTTTCCTTTGCATTACAGAAGTCTTTCAGTTTCGTGAGTTCCCATTTATTCATTGTTGATCTTAGTGTCTATGCTATTGGTGTTCTGTTCATGAAGTTGTCTCCTGTGCCAATGCATTTAAGATTATTCCCCAATTTCTCTTCTATCAGGTTCAGTATATCTTTTTTTTTAAAGATTTATTTATTATTTATACAGAAGAGGGCACCAGATCTCATTACAGACGGTTGTGAGCCACCATATGGTTGCTAGGAATTGAACTCAGGACCTCTGGAAGAACAGTCAGTGCTCTTAANCTCTGAGCTACTTCTCCAGCCCGTATGTTGAGGTCTTTGATCCACTTGGACTTGAGTATTGTGCAGGGTTATAGATATGGATTGATTTGCATTCTTCTACATGCTGACATCCAGTTAGACCAACACTATTTGTTGAAGATACTTTCATTTATTCCACTGTATATTTCTGGCTTTAATCAAAAATTAGGTGTCCATGGGTGTGTGGATTTACACGTGGATCTTCGATTTGATTACATTGATCAATGTGTCTGTTTTTATGCCAATACCATGTAGTTTTTATTACTACATCTCTGTAGTAAGCTTGAAATTGGGGATGGTGATACCTCTGGAAATTCTTTTATGGTATAGGATTGTTTTGCCCACATCTGATGGAGACTAATATCCAAAATATATGAAGAACTCAAGAAACTTGACATCAACAAACTAAATAATCTAATTAAAAAATGAGTTACAGATTTAAAAAGAGAATTCTCAACAGAAAAATCTCAAATGGCTGAGAAACACTTAAAGAAATGCTCAACATCCTTAGCCATTATGGAAATGCAAATTCCATCTTACATCTGTCAGAAGGCTAATATCAAAAACACAAGTGACAGCTTATGCTGGTGAGGATGTGGAGCAAGGGGAACACTCCTCCACTGCTGGTGGGAGCACAAATTTGTACAGCCACTTTGGAAATCAATATGGTGGTTTCTCAGAAAATTAAGAATTGATCTACCTCAAGATCCAGCTGTACCACTCCTGAACATATACCCAAAGAATGCTCCATCCTATCACAAGGATACTGCTCAACTATGTTCATAGCAATTTTATTCATAGCCAGGAACTGGAAACAATCTAGATGTCATCAACCAAAGAATGGTTAAAGAAAATGTGGCGCATTTACACAATGAAGTGTTACTCAGCTGTTAACAACAATGACATCATGAAATTTGAAGGCAAATGGATGGAACTAGAAAAAAGAATCCTGAGTGAGGTAACTCAGACCCAGAGAGACAAACATGGTATGTACTCACTTATAAGTGGATAATTAGCTGTAAAGTAAATGATAATCATGCTACAATCCACAGGCCCAGAGAGGCTAAGTAATAAGGAGGGTGTAAGCAGGGGNTGGGGGTGGGGCACATGGATCTCCCTGCAAAGGGGAAATAGAGTAGATTTCTCTGGTGGAGTAGGTGGGGAACAAGTGGGAGCAACTTCAGGAAAGGGAGAGAATACTAGGAGAATTGACTAGAATTGGGGGGCACTTCAGGGTGAGGTGGAAACCTAGTGCAATGGAAACTCCATGGAATCTATGAGAATAACCCTATCAAAGATTCCTAGTAATGGGGACATGCAGCCTGA
>LZPO01009131.1:0-14798 GCA_001675575.1 Neotoma lepida
CTATGTTTAATCTAGTGGCTGTTCTGTTCTCTGACCCCAAATAAGTTTTATTAGGGTACACAATATTTTGGGGGACATAATATAATCACCACATATCTGTAGTTTATACAATGAACCAACTTAATGTAGATACTATATTAATGGAAAATCTCCACTATCTCATTCAAACTAGAACAAAATAAAGTGTAGCTAACATGTTTTTCAGTTCTTTTGCTTCATTATAGAAGAACATTCAGTAACCATGGGAAATGAGTGCTTTAGTTATGGCAGTGAGTGTTGCCATGATCTGATGAAGGATGGTGATCACAAATTATAAAGCTGACCTCTACATTTGATGTTATATAAGGTGTTTGGTCTTAAGATCTTAATACCAACAAAAACCATAACTATATGATTTAAATATTTAATTAGCTTGAATATGGCAACCATTTTAGAATGTTTATGTTCTAAACATCAAGTTATGTACTTTAAATCTATATAGTTTTAATTTGGCAAGAATACTCAAAAAACTGGAGCACAGGGCAGTGGTCATTCAGTAGAACAGGTCAGTTTTTTGTTATGTTTTGTTTTGTCTTTTTGTTTTGTAAATTGTTAATTTACAGAAATTAAATATTTTTATGTGAGTTTGTCCAGTTATCACAAATACACAGACTGGTATCAATAAGAATTGTGATTCCACTGCTCAACCACAGGCAATATTGCCAGAAGACCAAGTAGGTTGCCCATGGACCTTCCCTACTCTCTGTTATCCCAGACCCAAATCTCAGAGTCACCCCTGGCACTGCAAGAGAACATGAGCTGCAGCTTCATCTCCAACGTGTACTTGCCTCCTGTGGATGCCACAGACCATCTCCACTGCCCTTTCCTTCCCTAGCTTTCAGCATCAGCGAGCATCCCTGTAATCCCCTCCTTCCACCCCCATGAACAAACCAGCTGAGCAGGCCAATAAATTAGGCAACACACAGCCAAAAGAGTCTCTGAAATTCCAGAGAGGAAACAGAAATCAAGGAATAAAAATCTGACCCTCCCAAGACAAACACAAAAATCAGCACGTAGACCTATATTCACTCCAAACACAGATGCCTAGACTCCAGCATAAAAACACAATCAATAACAACCAGGGCACTATGTTACTATCAGAGCCCATCTATCTTGCCACAGTTGGCCTTGAATATTCCCACATAGCTGAAACATTAGAAAAAGACATTAAAACCACTTGTATGAAGATGACAGAGATACTTGAAGATGAAATGAATAAATCCCTTAAAAAAATCCAGAAAAACACAAACACACAATTGGAAGAAATGAACAACTGCCTTAAAGAAAACCAAGAAAACAAACAAACAAACAAATAAAACTACTGAAGGAAATAAATTAAACTGTTCAAGACCTGGAAAATGTAAATAAAAGCAACAGAAAAAAAAACTTGAAGGAATTCTGGAAATGAAAATTTTAGGAATGCAAGCAGAAACACCAGAGGCAAGATTCACCAACAGAAAAAAAGAGATGAAAGAGAGAATCTCAGGCATTGAAAATACAATAGAAGAAATGGATACATAGGTCAAAGAAAACGTTAATCTAAANATTTCCTGACACAAAATATTCAGGAAACCTGGGACACTATGAAAAGACCAAACCTAAGAATAATAGGAATAAAGGAAGCAGAAGAATACCAGCTCAAAGGCACAGAAAACATTTTCAACAAAATCATGTAAGAAAATTTTCCTAACCTAAAAAAGGACATGCCTATAAAGATACAAGAAACATAGAGAACACCAAGGAGACTAGAATTGAAAAGAAAGTCTCCTCATCACATAACAATCAAAACACTAAATGTATAGAAAAATGAAAGGATATTAAAAGCTGTAGGAGAAAAAGTCCGAATAACTTATAAAGGTAGACCTATCAGAATTATACCCTACTTCTCAATGGAGACTCTAAAAGACAGAAGGACCTGGACAGATGTGCTGCAGACTCTAAGAGACTACAGATGCCAGCCCAGATTACTACAATTAGCAAAACTTTCACTCACAAAAGATTAGGAAAATAAAATATTCCATAATAAAGTCAAATTTAAAGAATATATATCTACAAATTCAGCCCTACAGAAGGGTCTAGAAGGATAAACCCAAACCAATGAGGTTAACTACAAACATGAAATAAAAAAATCATACATCAGCAAAACCGAAAGAAGGGAAAGACACACACACATACCATCACCATCATCACAACCACAATCAACAACAACAAAATAACAAGAATTAACAATCATTGTTCATTGATATCTTTCAACATCAATGGCCTCAATTTCCTAATAAAGAAACACAAATTAACAGAATGGATATGAAAGCAGGACCCATCCTTCTGCTGAATACAAGAAACACACCTCAACCTCAAGGATAGTTTTACCTCAGGGTAAAGGGTTGGAAAAAGACCTTCCAAGCAAATTGACCTAAGAAGCAAGCTATGGTAGCCATTTTAATATTTAACAAAATAGACTTCAAACTAAAATAAATCAAAAGAGATAGAGAAGAACACTACATACTGTTAAAAGGAAAAATCCACCAAGGTGGCATTTCATTTCTTAACATCTATGCCCCCAAAACAAGGCACCCACCTTTGTAAAGAAACACTATTTTTTTTTTTTTTGGTTTTTCAAGACAGGGTTTCTCTGTGTAGCTTTGGTGCCTTTCCTGGAACTCTCTCGGTAGCCCAGGCTGGCCTCGAACTCACATAGATCCGCCTGCCTCTGCCTCCCAAGTGCTGGGATTAAAGGCGAGCACCACCACCGCCCGGCAAGAAACACTATTAAAGCTTAAATCACACATTAGCCCTAACATACTGATAGTAGGAGACTTCAATACTCCACTTTCACCAAGGTATAGGTGTCCCCCACAAAAACTAAATAGAGAAATGTTGGAGTTAGCTAATGTCATAAAATAAATGAACCTAACAGTTAATTACCTAGCATTCTACCCAAACACAAAAGGATNTACTTTAATTTCAGCATCTCCAAATATGACCACATACTCAGACACAAAGCAAGTCTCAATAGATAAAAGAAATTTAAATAACTCCCTGTATCCTATTACACCACCATTAATTAAGGTTGGACATCAACAACAGTAGAATTAACAGAAATCTTACAAACTCATGGAAACTGAACAACTCTCTACTGAATTAAAAATGAGTTGAGTCAAGACAGAATAGTAAAAAGAAATTAAAGACTTTCTAGAATTCAGTGAAAATGAATGCACAACATATCCAAACTTATGATAAACAATGAAAAGCAGCACTACCAGGAAAGTTCATAGAACTAAGTGCTGACATAAAAAATGGTGAGATATAATACTAGCAACCTAACAACATAACAGAAAGCTCTAGAACAAAGAGAAGTAAGCACATCCAAGACGGCATAGATGGCAAGAAAGTATCATACTGAAGACTAAAATCAATAAAACAGAAACAAAGATAACTATACAAAGAATCAATGAAAAAGAGAGTTGATTCATTGAGAAAAATCAACAAGATAGAAATAAACTTTATCCAAACTAACTAAAAGACATAGAATATACAAATTAATAAAATCAGAAAAATCAGGTGGACATAGCAACATGAGGAAATCCAAAGAATCGTAAGGACATAATTTAAACACTTGTACACCAAATTGGAAAATCTAAAATAAATGGATAGACTTCTTGAGAGGTACCATGTACCAAAGTTAAGACAAGATCAGATAGACAACTTAAATAGACCAATAACCCCTTGTAAGATAGAAGCAATCATTAAAAGTCTCCCCCAACTACAAAAAATAAATAAAAATAAAAGTCCAGGAACAGAAGGTTTTAGCACAGAANTCTACAAGACTTTCAAAGAAGAGTTAACATCAATATTTCTCAAATTATTCCACACAAATAGAAACAGAAGGGAAATTGTCCAATTCATTCTATGAGGCCACAGTTACACTGATACTCAAATCACATAAAGACTAAAGTAAGAAAGAGAATCACAGACCAATTTCCCTCATGAACATTGATACAAAAATACTCAATAAAATACTTGCAAACTATGAATCCAAGAACACATCTCAGAGGTCATACACCATGATCAAATAGGCTTCATCCCAGAGATACAGGGATGGTTCAACAAATGAAAATCTGTCAGTGTAATCTACCATATAGACAACCTGAAATAAAAAAAAAATGATTCTCTCATTAGATACTGACAAAACCTTTGACAATATATAACATCCCTTCATGAAAAAGTTTTGGAGAGATTAGGGATGCAAGGAACATACCTAAAGATAATAAAAAGTAATTTAGAGCAAGCCTATAGCCAACATCAAATTAAAAGAAGAGAAACTCAAAGCAATTCCACTAAAATGAGGAGCAAGACAAGGTTGTCCACTTTCTCCACATCTATTCAATATAGTACCTTGAGTTTTATCTAGAGCAATAAGACAACTGAAGGAGATCAAGGGCATACAAATTGGAAAGGAAGAAGTCCAAAGTATCATTATTTGCAAATGATATGATAGTATACATAAGTGACCCTAAAAATTCTACTATCAACTTCCTACAGCTGATAAACACATTGAGCAAAGTTGCTGGATACAAGATTAACTCAAAAACATCAGTATCCCTGCTATATACAAATGACAAAGGGACTGAAGACAAGATCAGGGAAACAACACTCTTCACAATAGCTGCAAATAATAGAAAATATCTTGGAGTAACTCTAGTCAATCAAGTGAAAGACTTGTATGATAAAAAACTTTAAATCTTTGAAGAAAGAAATTGAAGAAAGATGGAAAGATCTCCCATGCTAATGAATTGGTAAGATTAACATGATAAAGATTACCATTGCACCAAAAACAATCCCCATTAAAATTCTAATGCAATTCTTTGAAGACTTTCCAAGAAAAATTCACAGCTTCATATGGAAAAACAGAAAACTCAAGATAGCTAAAGCAATCCTGAACAATAAAAGAACTGCTGGAGGTATCACCATCCTTGAGTTCAGGTTGTACTACAGAGTTATAGTAATAAAAACCACATGGTATTGACATTAAACACAGACACATTGAACAGTAGAATCCAACTAAAGACCCAGATATAAATTCNCACAAGTATAGACACTTGACATTTTTTTTTAAAGAAGCCAGCAATACGTAATGGAAAAAAGATAACATCTTCAACAAATGGTGCTGGTCAAAATGGATGTCTGCATGTAGAAAAATNCAAATAGATCCATATCTATCACCTTGCATAAAATTCAAGTCCAAGGGGATGAAAGATCTCAATATAAAACTAGATACATTGAACCTGATTAAAGAGAAAATGGGAAATAGCCTTGAACCCATTGGCACAGGAGACAACTTCCTTAAGAGAACAGTGATAGTGCAGGCACTAAGATTGAGAATTAATAAATGGGACCTCATGAAAGTAAAAAGTTTCTGTAAGGCAAAGGACACCATTAATCAAAGAGGCAAGGCAACCTATGGAATGGGAAAAGACTTTTACCAAGCTACATACAATAGAGGTCTAATATCCAAAATACAAAAAGAACTCAAGAAATTAGATATTAAAAAGCAAATATACAATATAAAAATGGAGTACAGATCTAAACAGAGAATTTTTCAATAGTGGAATCTCAGATGGCTGAGAAACTCTTAAAAGAATGTTCAACATCCTTAGCCATCAGGGAAATGCAAATCAAAACTACTTTGAGATTTCATCTTACACCTGTTAGAATGACTAAGATCAATAACACAAGTCACAGCTCAGGCTGATGAGAATGTGGAGCAAGGGGAACACTCCTCCATTGCTGGTGGGAGTGCAAATTTGTACAGCCACCATGAAAATTAATATAGTGGTTCCTCACTAAATTGAGAATCAATCTACCTCAAGATCCAGACATACCACCCTTGGGTATATATCCAAAGGATACACCATCCTACTGCGTAGACACTTGCTCAACTGTGTTCACTATGGATTTTTCATAAAAGCCAGATACTGGAAACAACCTAGATACCCCTCAACTGAAGAATGGCTAAAGAAATTGTGATACATCTACACAATGTAGTATATCTCAGTGGTTAAAAAAATATGACACCATCAAATTTGCAGGCAAATGGATGGAACTAGAAAAAATCATTCTGAGTGAGGTAACCCAGACCCAGAAAGACAAATGTGGTATGTACTCAGTTACAGGTATATATTAGCTTGTGGTGATATTTTATTTGTGTTCTAACAAAATAAACTTATCTGGGATCATAGAACAGAACAGCCACTAGATTAGACATAGAGGCCAGACATTGGTGGCATACATGATCCATCTGGATCTCTGTGAGTTCAAAGCCANACTGGGAACAGAGCCAGGCATGGAGGCATATACCTTTAACCCCAGCACTTGAGATCTCATGTGTTTGCTTGGGAAGGACACACGCCTTTAATCCCAGGAAATGATGACAGGAAGCAGAAAGGTATACAAGGTGTGAGGACCAGAAACTAGAGACTTTTGGGCAGTTCAGCTGAGATCCATTTGGGTGAAGATTCAGAGGCTTTCAGTCTGAGAAAACAAGATCAGCTGAGGAGTTGTCAAGGTGAGGTTGACTGTGGCTTGTTCTGTCTTTCTGATCTTTCAGAATTTACCCCAATATCTGGATCCGTGTTTTTTTTTAAATTAATAAGACCTTTTAAGATTCATGTTACATTAGTTTTTTAGTAAATGATAATCAAGCTACAATCCACTGACCCAGAGAAGTTAGGTAAAGAAGACAGCTATAGGACAGAACCATGGATCTCCCTGGGAAGGGGAAATAGAATAGATTCTGAGGGTGGACTGGGGCAGGTGGGNATGGGAGTAGCAGAGATCAGTTGGGGGACATGGAAGGAGACAGTATGTGGAAAGGCAGCTGGAATTGGGGGTCATTGGAGGGGTATGTGTGGAAACAGCACACTGTAAACTTCCTGAAATCTGTGAAGGTGACCCTAGTGAGGACTCCTAGTAATGAAAGCCATGGAGTCTGAACTGGCTATCTTTTGTAGCTGGGCAAGGTGGTAGGACTAGATTACATTCATTTGCGGTTTTGGGCAAAAAGGTCCAGTAGAGAGCCCAGGCTGACGCTAAGACAGAAAGTCCAAGGCTGATGCTAGGACAGAAGGTTGCCCTCTGAAAACTAACAGCAGGACTCTTTTGCTAAGGACAACTTCTGCTCAGCTCTTTGAGTGTAGAGNCATTGAGCTGCTGTGGACTTGGAGGCTTTACCCCTACCTTCTAATCTCTTTGATGTGAAAAGGTACTCTGCAGGCTATGGAAATGGAAACTTGGATGACAACTCAGCCAAAAAATCCTCCACCTATAATCTTTCCCACCTACACGACATTCTGGGGCAACAGTGGCTCAGAACATGTTGGAGTGGCCAACCAGTGTTTGATTTAATGTTAGGCCCATGGCAGGAGAGGAAGCCCATGNATTACACTGCCTGGATAATTCAGGGACCTAAGGTTGAATCAAAAACGACTGGCAAAAGAAAAAAAAAAATCAGTTAAAGACTCCTAATGATATCCTATACTTAAACATCGGTGCCTTATCCAGTAGTCATCAGAGGGACTTCCTCCAGCAGCAGATGGGAGCGGTGCAGAGACCCACAGCCAGACATTATGCAGAGAGAGCATCCCTCTCTTCAGAGATTGGGAACTCCGTGGAGGAGGAGAAGGAAAGACAATAAAAATCAGAGGGGATGGAAGATGCAAGAGGAGCATGGCCGACCGGAATCAAATAAGCAGGGCTCACATTGGCTCAAAGAGACTGAAATGGCAAGAACAGGACCCGCATGGGTCTGTACCAGGTTTCCCTGTGTATATGCTGTGGCTGTTGGCTTGGTGTTCTAGTGGGACTCCTAACAGTGGGGAGTGGGTGTATCTCTGACTCTTTGGCCTGCTCTTAAAACTCTTCCTCCTATTTGGTTGCCTTGTCCAGCCTTGATATGAGGGCTTTCGCCTTGTTTCATTGTATCTTGTTTTCTCCNGTCTGGCTGTCTCTCTTGGATACTTACTCTTTTCTGAGGAAGAAATGGAGGGAGAGTGGATCTGCGGGAGAGAGTAGATGGCTAGGAGCTAGAAGGAGTAAGTGGACGGGTAACTGTGGTTGGGGTGTACTACTGTAAGAGGGAAGAATCTATTTTTTTTTAAGTGTTGTGATTCCCATGTTTTCTGAGCAGGTAATAATACATAGAGTTTGTGTTAGCTTTTGCATTTCATACCCAAAATATTCAGCTATAGTAAAATGTATCATGACTTTGTTTACTGAAGGGAAGAAAAGTAACATTACCAAATGAACTACAGCACAATGCTTTAATTTTTACAATCTGTTTAATTGTTCCATAGAATTTAAAAGTCTTTTCTTTTAAATCCACTTAGACATTCTTTCTATGAAATTGTCATATTTAATTTATGAATCAGTCACAATGATTTTGTATTGTTTTAATATTTCTTTCACTTCTTTTATCATTAATTCTCCGGTTTCAACTTGTGTTCCTTAGTGTACTAGAAGCAAACACTGAGCTCATATCTCAGAAATAAAATTTTCACCTCGAAGTAGCTTCATTGGTATTTTTTATAGACTTTATGTGGAATGCTTTCTAAACATTGAGGCTCAAACGAATTATATACAGATCTTGTTAAAATGCAGCTTCTGCTTTAGTAGACCTGGGCTGAGCCCAAAATTCTGCATTTCTAATGAGATCCTAGGAGATGGCAACACTGCTAGCTCCTGGTTGATACAAGAAGCAAGGCTACACCAAGTTCTCAATTGATGATTAGCAAAAAACAGAAATACAGTTATTTCTCAAAACTATGTTTTACTTCATCAACTGAAATTTAATTTTTTTCTGCTTGTTGCTACCTTTTCCTTAGATGATTTTTTTTTGCTAATATTAAGTAATCTAATAGTTTTAAAGAAATGAAGAATTACAATTAAAATTTACACCTGTAATATAAAGAACACATCACAGACAATTTACTTGAATCAATAACTTCATGAGCAGCTAGAACCATGCTCACAAGATTAAGATATACCCTTGTATATCTATCCATGGCTAGCTACCACACCCGGACATAACAAACAGTAGACTCTACAACCCAGCTGACTTCAGGATCATAATACTTTAAAAATATTCACCTGGAAGATGAACACACTACAATTCATATTTAGCACAGAAGTAGTACTTAATGGTATTTTGTCATAACCTGGCAGAGGGTTTTTTCTTTTTTGGCTTTTATTTTTAGTTGTTTTTTTTAAGACAATGTTTCTCNGTGTAGCTTTGACTGTCCTGGAACTCACTCTGTAGACCAGACTGGCCTCAAACTCACAGAGATCCACCTGCCTCTTCCTCCTGAGTGCTGGGATTGAATGTATGTGACCCCCACCCTCCAGCTAAACTGGCAGAGTTTTAACTTGCTGATTTTTTTCATTAATAATGCAGCACAAGGAACCAGTAGGAAGAAAGTCTAGTAAAGTACTGAAATAAAAGAATCAGTAGCTAGGGTGGAGATAATAGTTACCTGTTCCTAATACATAAAAAAATTGTTTTTTGCAATAAAATCTGAATAATAATTTTACCATTTCCTACCTCTACTTTTGTCTTTTACAAAATAGGTTTAAATCAGGCCAAAACCATAGATCTTACCAAAATCATGTGGAGAATATTGTTTCATATACCCACAGAATGAAGCTCAGTGCCTCCACGTAGCTGTATGGGAAGTTTTTTCAAAGTTGTTTGAGTCACATACGCAGTTTACACAACACATATTTCAAATCATATATCTACAATGATGTCCTGACTGCAATTATATATTAGAGCAATGATGGCACAAAGCTTCTGGGAATNATCAATGAATATGATATTAGAGTTAAGGCCTACTCCACAAGATGGAACTCTTGCACTACACTGCTTGTCTGACCAAGAACCTCAAACTAGATAGCCCAGGGACTTATGGTAAAACCAAATATGACTGTTCTTAAAAACTAATGTAGCAATAAAATGACTCCTAATGACATTCTGCTATACTCATAGATCAATTCCTTTCTCTGCCATCTTCACAGAAGCTCCCTTTTCCAGTTGATGGAAGCAATGCAGAGACCCACAGCCAGACATTATGCAGACAGTAAGAGACCTAATCTCTATCAAGTTCCTTCCCTCATGATTCAGGAACCCAGTGAAAGAAGAGACACAAAGAGATTAAGAACCAAAGAGGGTGGAGGACACCAAGAAAACAAGGCCCTCAAAATCAACATGATCAAAGCTCATGTGAACTCACAGAAACTGAACCAGCATGCACAGGGCCTGCACAGGTCTGCACCAGGTCCTCTAGATATATATTGTGGTTTCCAGTTCAGTATTTTTATGGAATTCCAGAATGTGGATCTCTGATTCTTATGCTTCTTTTGGGCTCTTTTCCTGCTGTTTGCTTGTCTTGCCCAAATGTGATATGTTACTTGTCTTATTTTATTATAGTTTATTTTATTATATTTTATTACTACTCCTTAGAAGCCTGTTTATTTTCTGAGAGGCAGAAAAGGGGTTATCAAATGGGAAGGGAGGTGGGGAAGAACTTGGAGGAGTAGAGGGAGGGGAAAATGTAATCAAGAAATATTGTTTGAAGGGAAAATACTATTTTTAATAAAATGAAAAGTAAAATTATAAAACAAAAAAGCAGCTTATTNTGTTATAATTGCAAGAATAATATCTTTCTCATACTATCTTACATGTTTAATCAAGTTTTAAATGAACTAGCTAGAAAAATATTGCTAATTTCTACTTTTAATCAGAAAAAATAGTAAAAATAATTTAAATAAAATAGACTTAGTACTACACTGCATTATGAATGTTTACATGAAATGAGAAATAGCCACTTACCTAGGACTACTCCATTTGACTTAAACATTTAAAGCTCCCTTTTAGGAATTGGGGTGCCATTTTCATACATTTAATAAGGCCTAAGGTTCCATACTAGCATAGGGGAAAATAACTCTCAACAAGATTCTTATAAATGGTAGCACAGTTTAAGCAACATTTCATAAATCAACTTTTTTTTATAGTTGTTCAAATTGAGTTGCTAAAAATCGGCATTCTTTTGGAACCAGTGTNTGTCTAGTTAACTTTAATGATAAAAGTGACAGGCTGCCTGCTCACTGACTCTGGACTGACAGCTGGGGANCCTACATGGGATCGCACAAGGCCCTCTGAATGTGGGTGACCGTTTCGTGGCTTGATGTGTTTGTNGATCCCCTGGCAATGTGACAAGAACTTATCCTAGATACACCAACTTGATTTTTAGAGCCCATTCCCTATGATGTGATGCCTTACTCAGCAGTGATGAGGAGTGGGGGGAAGGGGGCTTGGTCCTGCCCTGACTTGGTATGCTAGCCTGTGTTGACTACCCAAGGGAGGCCTTGTCCTCCATGAGGAGGGGATGGAGGTGAGGTAAGGGGAAGATGGGGGTGAGATCAGGAGAAGGGGAGGGAGGGAAAACAGTGGTTAGTATGTAAAAATGAAAAAAAATTAAATAAAAATAATCAAAAAAATGTAACAGGCTGCACTAGAAATTGCTATCTTCTTGTTAAAGGAAGTGCATGCAATCTGACACTCAAATGCANTCATAAGCTTGGCCATGGAAACATTTCATATAGATACTGAATTGTCATGATAGGTTTATATAGCACTAGCCAGGAAGTTAAAATTCACTTCCTTTGAATTTTGTAAGATTGTGTATATGACCCTTATTCATAGTCAATGTGGAAATTATCTTATTCCAACTTTGAACAAATTGTTGTATTAGTTTCAGTCACAGAGATGCTGATTAAAATAGCTGTAGTGTAGTCATGCATGGATAATGGGATTAAAATACATTTATATTAGAAATTAAAAAGTATAGGCATTTGAGCAGTAAAAATAAAAAAAATGGACCTGATTCCTGAACACAGCATACTTTGGTTGCAAATAGTGAGAAATCAATTTAAAATTGACCAGGAAACTCTATCTAATGGTTAGTTTTCATAGTGCTGGAAGGTGTTATGCATGCTACTCTAGGAGAAAAGGCATCAGTAGTCCTGAACAACACTAGACTCTACATGCTATAATACTGATGTATCAGGTAAGTTGTATCTAGTGGTGCAATAATGGTATAATAATCATGGGGAAACTACCTTCTAATTGTATTTGAGACCTGCTCCAGGGAAGAGAATTCGTGTCTGATATTTTAAATATTATCAAAAGACCATGAATGGGTAAATCATAANCCTTAGGAAAGAAACTGATGGTGTTTTTTTGCTAGGTGGTCATGCTGTCAACATATGTTCTTAATCTCTGTTTATAAGTATAAACTTGTGTTGATCTCAACTTTGGTCAAAGAAGCTCTTTTTGCAGTAGGTAGTAGCTAATTTGCAGACTCATAACTTGTCAAAGTGCTAAGTAACAGTGAGTGCTCAAATGTCTAGGGATCATCCATNACAACTTTCCCCTTATTGAAGGCTTAGAAAACATCNTGGAAAAGGGTGAAGAAAGAATGTAAAAGCTGGTGGATGAGTAGAGCTATGAAATGCTGTTTTCTGAACATGGCATGACTGATATGCACAGTAAGTGACAGCAACTGTGGTTAGTGACAGAAGACCTGTGCAAGATCAAGCCAGTAAAAGACTCNAGCAGAGATGAAGGAATTGCATCTGCTGCCCTACCCTTAGCTATNATGCTGTAGTAGTTTATGACCTCTGACGGAGACAGAGTTTATTTGCTTCAGAGAACTGGTAACAGCAGGTTTCCCATTCCTCAAGATGGAATCATACCACGCACATATGGTCAGCACTAACTGGACTCATAGGGATAATAATAATAATAAAAATAATATTAATAACAATGAGGATAAGAAGTTGGGGAGAAGACTCGTTGGGGGAAGGGAATCACAGGGGCAAGTGGAGGTAAGTAAATGGGGTAGATATGATCAAACTACCTTGAATACATGAATAAAAACTTCAATTTTAAATAAAAATTCTATGTTTAGAAATATATTGTCTGAAGTAGAAACTGAGAACTATAACCATAAATTTTTTTGACTCACAAACATATTAAAATGAATGAAGCATAACCTTTGACTAAAAAAAAATCTGAAAATAAAATGTATGTGTTCATATGTTTTGAAACTATAATTTTAGACTGGAGGAGTCAGAGATTCTTAGTCTCTTTACCTGTAACATGTGTGTCATCTAGATGTACAGTAATGCCCAATCTCCTGGTTTTTGGTTGAAGATGTATGAATACAGCAGAAAATCCAGCTGCTCTACTTCAGAGGGAATAAGAGGGTACTTGGATGTTTCAAACAGCTATAACCTAAAAACATGTGAGGCAGTGTGTACCTATTTGCTCTCTTTCCCCTTGGCTATGCACACATTATGAGAACATAAACTGTTGCAATTTGATTTTCTCCTTTTCAAAGGCATATTGATGTTTTCAGATAAGCTACTCAACACAACATGATACATCAAAGGAAGAAAAATTGACTGTAAGATGAGAATGTGAAATCACAAAGGAGCCATAATTACACAGTGTTTTAGTTAGATACAATCCATTTAGGAGTCCCAACAAAGGCTGTCAACACTACGGTGTGTGTGGCTGGCTTGTGGGCTGCTCACTGAGCCAGTGGTTTCCTTTTACTGCCTCAAATAAAGAAGATTAATAATAGTAATTAAACTGAAAACTTGTAACACAAGCCCTCTACATATTTCTTATTTTTAAGAGCTATGAGAATTGCAAAATTACATGTGGCTTCCATTCCCCAATAAGAATAATCACAGACAGAACTTATATCACATCCCAATGCATTCATGTGAAGCAAACTCAGGCAATGAGAAAATAGTTCTTTCTTTTAAATTATTTNCAAATTTTGAACAGTTTGAGGCCCCAAGTAAAATATAGTATTTAATTTTGCATAATTGTCTACAGATTGCCTTATATGTATAATATGTTAAAATTGTCCAAAAGCAAATTCTTTTATCTAAATGGAGTAACTGAGTACCCTAAATTTTATATGAATCAAGTTNTAGTTTTATTTAAAATCCAGGTACACACTTTATTCATCCTTTGCCTGTTTGCTTTCAGATCCATCCCTGCTCCTTCNCTTTTCTTATACATATTGGTGGTGATAGGAAAGAGTGTCTCTGACCAGGATGTTACTTCANAATTCTTACTTCCTGGTTTCTCTTCTTGGATTCAGTTTTANATATTACCCTCCTGACCTCAGAGGACATTGTCTGGCCATTAAGCTGCAAGAAACAGAAATAGGGAGCAGNGAATTTCTTTCCCTTCCCTTCTATAATCCTATTTAGAGTTATTCTACTGCTTCCTGCCCTACATCTCATATGCATTTTTACTTATAATTTTTCATAGTCAATCTGACATCAACAAAGTAGGGGAGTCTTTTAAAAAGCACACAAAAAAGGAAATTCTGTTTCATTCCCTCAGCCACTCTAGAATCTGTCATTCTACATGCCACCAAAAATATATCTAATAGGATTTGTGTAAATTAAAACTTAATGATCAGGTAGGCTATTATAGGAGGCATGAGATCAACTCACCAGTCACATACCTCCATTATTATAATCTGAACTAGAGGTATACAAATACAATTTTTCTACAGTTTCTTGAATCTTTCATTGATTTTTCTTTTCCAATCATGTAAAGCCAGACACATAAATGAGCAAATAATAAGGAAAGGAAAAAGCTAAAGAAAAGATTCACAAGT
>LZPO01009132.1:14441-28522 GCA_001675575.1 Neotoma lepida
CCCAGTCTTCTGCAGGCCCAGTATGGATAGCCATAGGACCTTTGTGATCAGGGTTGCAATAGCTGTCATGTCCTTCAGACAACATTTTACAAATGCTTCTCTATCTCCAACATTTTTTTTCACCTCTCCCTCCACAATGTCCCTTGACCTTTAGAGGGTGCAGTACAAACGCTCTGTTTGAGGCTAANCACACAACAATCACGTATTCTCGGCACCTGGACGAGTCTTGATTCTCTGCATTCACTACCATTCATTGCAAAGAGAAGCTTCTCTGATTCAGGTTGAGAGTAGTATTTGTCTATGGGTATAAACCTGAGTATTTTGGAGGCAGCTTGATGCCATGTCAATTTAGTGAAATTGCAATAGTCAGTTTCACCCTATGGACTAAGACCTCTTCAGTCATGGACTTGAAGTAGGTTTACAGTACTAGGCATAAATTCTTTCCTGTGGAGTGTGTCTCAAATCCAATCAAAAAATAGACATTACCCTCATAATTTCTACCAGCCTAACAAGGTCTTTCCAGCACTATGAAAGGCAGCCATCAGGAAGCAAGCTTCCAGTCCAGTTCCATCTTAATTTCTCTCTAACTTCTGTAATAAAAGTTTGTGATAGCTTTACCTGTCAACTAGTTCTGGTAAACAATCAGTAAGAATGGCAAAAGTCTATTTTATTTTCAAAGCTTTTGGTGCCTACAGAGGCTAAAGACATTAGATTCCCTTAAAGCTGGAATTACAGGTGGTTATGGGCTACCTGACTGGGTTATGGAAACCCAACGTTGGGTCCTCTGCAAGAGCAATATAAGCTCTTAACCACTGAGCCATCTTTCCAGCCTGTAATTTGCATTTTTATTTGGCCTACCAAGTAGTATGTTTCCATCATAAAGTATTCATTTTGGTTAACCCTCCTCTGCTACCCTCTCTTCTCCTGCATCTCTCACCTCCACTATTTATTTTTTTTTACCTCCAGTATGACTCTTCTCTACTTTCAGATCATCTACGTTCTACTACACACACCCATCATTTACAGAATTTCCTGCTCCAACCAACCCTTTCTAGATGCTTGGCTTCCACAAATACTCCAAGTTAAACATGTAAAACTAAAAATCTTAAGCAAGACTTACNTATGAGAGAGAACTGTAGTAGAATATTAAGGTGTGCTACTTTTGTTTATGTTGCATTTGTTTAACTCTGTGAAGCTGTGTTACTGTGCCTATGTAAAATATCTGTTGGTCTAATAAGGAACTGGTCAATAGCNAGGCAGGAGAAAGGCTAGGCAGGGCTGGCAGAGAGAAAGAATAGACAGAAAGAAATGTGGAAAGAGGGATCTAGCAGCCAGAGGAGGAGGACGACTCCAGGCGCCAGCCACCCAGCTACACAGCAAGCCACAGAGTAAGAGTAAGATTTACAGAAGTTAGAGAAAAGGAAAAGCCCAGAGGTAAAAGATAGTCAGGATAATTTAAGTTAANGAAATCTGGCTAGAAACTAAGCCAAGCTAAGGCTGGGCATTCATAATTAAGAATAAGCCTCCGTGTGGGATTTATTTGGGAGTTGGGTGGTGGGCCCCCCAAAAGAGTAAAATGCCAACAACAACAGAGCTTGCAGCATTTGTCTGTCTTGGTCTGGGTTACCTCATTCAGTATAACTTTTCCAGTTCCATCCACTTACCTGTAAATTTCATTATTTTCTTTTTCTTTACAGCTCAGTAATGTTTTGTTGTATATAAATACCTCATTTTTATATCCATTCATCAGTAAATGGACATGTAGGTTGATTCCATTTACTGACTATTGTGACAGAGCATCATTGAGTATGGATGAGCTAGTACTTATGCAGGACACTGTAGAGACTGTTGGGTATATGGTCAAAACTGATATAAGAGGTTATATTTCTAATGTTTTCAGCAAACTCCATATTGACTATACTCACACCAACAATCATTAAGTGTCCTCCTTCCTCACATCAGTATCAGCATTTGTTGACATTTTNTATATCAGTAATGGCCATTCTGACTGGGATAAGATGATCTAGAAATCATTTTTATTTGTTTTTCCCTGATGGCTAATGTTTTTGAACACTTTTAAAATTTATTGGCCATTGATTTTATGCCTTCTTTTAAAAACTATTTAATTCTATAGCCATTTTTAATTACAAAATTAACAAAATGTTAGTTTTCTTGATGTTCTGCTTTATGAGTTCCTGTGTATTCCAGATACTAACCCATTGTCTGAAACATAGATTGCAAAGATCTTCTTCCATTCTGGAGGGTGTTTCTTATTGTAACTCACTCATTCCTTTGCTCTCCAGAAGTGTTTTAGTTCGTGAGGCTTTATTTGTGAAATGTTGGCCTTATTTCTTGAGTGACCTGAGACCTATTGAGAAAGTCTTTACCTATGATTGTATCATTTAGCATGTACTCTAACTTTTCTTCCAGCATTTTCAGAATTTCAAATGTTACATTAAGTTCTTTGATTTATTGNGTTAATTTTCAAACAGGGTGAAAATGTGGATTTACTTTCATTCTGCAGTTTTCTGGTCAACATTTGTCAAAAATGTCCAATGTGTATTTTGATATCTATCTCAAAAATATGACATGGTGGTGCATTCCTCCAATCCAAGCATTCAGGAGACAGGAGCAGACAAATNTTTTTGTGTTCAGTGTCAACCTGGTCTCCATAGCAAAAAAGTGAGCCAAAGCCACATTGAGAGAATGTCTCAAATAAATAAATAAATAAATAAATAAATAAATAAATAAATANAATGACTATATCTTTGTGAACTTAAATATTTATCTATTGTTCTATTTCATTAATCCACCTGTCTGTTTTAATTACTGTGGTTCTGTGGTATAGATCAAGATTAGGTATGAGAATGCTACCAACATTATTCTCATTTTTGATGAAAATATTTACCTATTAGTATATGTGCCTGTAGCTATGTTTGTGTACTTGTCTGTGTGTGAGTATATACACACGAGTGCTAGTGCTGATGGAGGCCAGAGGAGTGAGACACATCTGGAGCTGGCATTAGAAGAGTTTGTAGCCACCTAACATGGGTAATGAGAATTGTACTTGGGTCCTCTAGAAAAGCACTATGTGCTTTTAACAATCAAGTCACCTTGCCAGCCTCTAATATTCTCTATTTTAGAATCAGAAAAGATTGAGAACTAGAATATTTTTTCTTCAAAACTGTGCAGCTTACATTTCAGAGGTTCAGTCCATTATCATCATGGCAGGGAGCATGGTGGCATGCAGGCAGGCATGGTGCTAGCTATATCTTCAATAGAAGGCAATAGGAAGAGAACTCAAACACTGGGCAGTATCTTGAGCATAGCAAACACTTCCTCCAACAAAGCCACACCTCCTAATAGTGCCACTCCCTATGAGCTTATAGGACCAATTATATTCAAACTACCACATTCCACTCTCTGCCCCCCATAAGCTTTTAACAATATCATAATATAAAATCATTTTGTCCAAATTCAAAAGTCCCCATAGTCTATCACAGTTTCAACAATGTTTTGAGGTCCAAAGTTCAAAGTCTTTCTGAGATTCATGAGATTTAATCTAACTATAATCCCCTATAAAATCAAAATTAAAAAAAAATAGATCACATACTTCCCACACATAATGACACAGAATATATATTACTGTTCCAAAACATAGGAAAGGGAGAATAGTGAGGAAATACTGAACCAATACAAGACAAAATACCAACTGGGCAAACTACAAACTGTGCNTCTCTATGTCTGATGTCAAAATGTTCTTCAGATCTCCAATTCATTTCAGCTGTGTTGACTACGACACACTTCTTTCTCTTGGACTGGTTCTACTTCCTGTTAGCAGCTTTCCTCCGCAGGTATCCCAAGGCTCTGGCATCTCCAACATCTTAGAGTCTCCAAGGCAATCCAGGCTTCACCTTCACAGCCTCACACAATAGCCTCTCTAGGCCCCCATTCAGGGACACCCCTGACACATGCCTGGCCTCAGTGGCTTTCCTTAGTCTCAGAGGCAAATTCCATGGCCCCTTTCTTCTATCCTTAACTCCATAACCACATGATTGAAGCTGCCAAGTTCTGCTGCTTATTGGGGCTGGAACATACTCCCCTGTTGCAGAATATTTGTTTACACTGTAAAGATGTGTCTGCATCTTCTGATTGGGTTAATAAGAGCAAAAAGACCAATAGCTAAGAAGGAGAGATAGCTGGGACTTTCTAGCAAAGAGAGGAAATCCGAGATGAATCTAGGTGCATGAGGGACACCAGCAAGATGCAAAACAAGTCGGACACACAGAATGGGATNGAGGTAAAAACCACATGGTAGAATGTAGATTAATAAAAACATGGGTTAATTTAAGTTATAAATTGAAGCTAGTTGAAAACAAGCCTAAGCTAAAGGAAAGCTTTCATAATTAATAATAAGTTTTCATGGTATTATATGTGACTGGTGGCAGAAAGGAAACTCCAACTATACACCCCCGTTCAATTACATCTTCACCAGCTTTCTGTCCTTCACTGCCTAAGCTTGGCTGTCCTGAAACTGGATCTCCACACCAGGCTGGTCTCAAACTCAGGTTTTAGCCAGTCTCTGCCTTCCAATTGCTGGCACCTTTAATCTAAGCTTTTCTTCAGTTCCTTTTCACAAGTTGGAAACTTAGTTCGGTGGGATCTTGCTCTGCGGTCACAATTCCTTTTATTTCATTCCTTTTTTTTTTCTTTTTGAGTTAGAATCATTTTTTAAAATTATTATTAATTAATTAATTTATTTTGGGCCAGATAGTTTCAACACAGAATTTTATCAGACTTTCAAAGAACAGCTAACACCAATACTCCTCGAAGTATTTCATAAAATAGAAACAGAAAGAATAATGCCAACTTCTTTTTATGAGGCCTCAGTTACCTTGATATCCAAACCACACAAAGACTCACCAAAGAAAGAGAATTACAGACCAATTCGCCTCATGAACATTGATTCAAAAATACTCAATGAAATACTAGCAAATTGAATCCAAGAACACATCACAAAGATCATCTACCATGATCAAGTGGGCTTCATCCCAGAGATGCAGGGATGGTTCAACATATGAAAACCTGTCAATGTAATTCACAATACAAACAAACTGAAAGAAAAAAAAACACATAATCATCTTACTAGATGCTGAAAAAGTCTTTAATTATTCCATTTCTTAATCCATTTATCTCTTTGAACATGGGACTTAGCTCCATTCCACTTCCTCGAGTTCTTTTTTTCCTCAAAATTTACATTTTGTTATTTACCCTGCTTAGCTTGTTCCTTTTCATGATAAAGCTTCATTAGAGTTACCACTAATAACCATACAACAGGGTCTGTAATAGGCTGTTTTGAAATTTCTTCTGCCAACAGAATTAATCCAAAACTCTTCATTTTAGCCTTAGGCAGACTCTTCAGACAAGGGCAAAAAGCGACCACTTTCTTCACCAAAATATCACAAGAATGATCTCTAGGCAACATACTAAAATTCTCCTCTGAAACATCTTGAGCCAGCCCCTGACTGTTCAAATAACTCGTAACATCACTGTGTTCCATGCTTCTACTAGAATGGCCCAATAAGAAGTGCTTAAAGCATTCCACTGCTTTCCGAACCCAAAGTACCAAAGTCCAAATTCCTCCAAACAAAAACATGGTCAGGCCTACCACAACAATACCCAAGTCCCTGGTACCAACTTCTGTTTTAGTTAGGGTTTTTATTGCTGTGTAGAGATACCATGACCTTTGTAGGAGAAAGTTTTGTACGGTCCCTCCAGGACTCATGGTCCCACAGGCACTTATAAAATAATTACTCAGAGGCTTATATTAATTCTAACTGCTTGGCCATTAGCTCAGGCTTATTACTGACTAGCTCTTACACTTAAACTCAGCCCATTTCTATTAATCTATATGTTGCCATGGGTTCCATGGCTTTACCTGTGTNCCATTACATGTTGATCCTTGGGCAGCTGGCTGGAATATCCTGACTCAGCCTTCCTCTTCCCAGAATTCTTTTTTTTTAAACAGTATTTTTTTTAATAAAAAAATTTTCCACTTCTTTTACATACGAACCTCATATCCTGCTCTCCTCCCTCCTCCTGCCCTACCAGCTCTCCCCCTCAACCCACCCATCCCCATTCCCTCCTCCTCCAAGACAAGGTCTCCCATGGAGAGTCTCCAGATTCTGGCACTCTCAGCCTAGGCAAAACAAGACCTTCCTCCCTGCGCCAAGACTGCCCTAAGTGTCCCACNATAGGTACTGGGCTCCAAAAAGTCAGCCCCTGCACCAGGGACGGATCCCGATCCCACTGCCTGGGGCCCTCAAACACTTCAAGCCAAACAATTGTCTCAAGCTTCCAGAGGGCCCAGTCCAGCACCATGGGGGGCTCCACAGTTATTGGTCCACAGTTCATGCATTTCCACCAGCCTGGTTGGCTTCATGATCTCAATGTCCCTTGTCCATAGAATCTCTCCTCTCTCTCATCAGTTGGACTCCTGGAGCTCTGCCTGGTGCCCGGCTGTGAATCTCTGCATCTGTTTCCATCGTTCTCTGGGTGAGGGCTGGAACAGGAATGAGAGAGAGAGCAAGGAAGGAGAAATGGGGAAATCATGGGAATAGGGAGAAACAGTGCTAGGGAAGTCCCGGATAGTCCACAGGGATGAACCCACCTTAAACCACTGGAAATAATTGATAGGGTGCCTGAACTGGCCTACTCCGGTGATCACATGGATGAATACCCTAACTGCCACCATGGAGCCCTCATCCAGTGACTGATGGAGACAGATGAGGAGATCCATGGCTGGGCACCATGCAGAGCTCCAGGAGCCCAATCGATGGGAGACAGGGGGACTAGGAGCAAGGGACTACAAGAGCATGATGGGAGGGTGTACAGAGATGGCCAACCAAACTAGTGGAGACGCATGAACTATGGACCCATAGCTGAGAAGCCTCCATGAGCCCTCATCCAGAGACCCAGAATTCTCCTTGTCTGCTTATCCCACCTATACATCGTGCCTGGCTAATGGCAAATCGGTATGTTATTTATCAACCAATCAGAGCAACACATATCCACAGTGTTATATCCCNCATCAGATATCCCCATCAGACCATGGCAACTCTTCTAAAGGAAAAAATTTAATTGAAGTGGCAGCTTATAGTTCATAGGTTCAGTCTATGATCATCATGGCAGGGTGCATATTGTGGTGCAGGCAGGCATGGTGCTAGCTAAACCTTCATCAGGGAACAGGATGTTGACTCAAACACTGGGTGGAATCTTGAGCATAGGAAACCTCAAAGCCTGCCCCCACAATGACACACTCNCTCCAGCAAGGCCGTACCCACTCCAACAAATCCACACCTCCTAATGGTGCCACTCCCTATGAACTTGTGGGGGCCAATTACATTGAAACTACCACTCTTGAGTAATCCTTAGGTCATTGGTCATCTTAGAGTTACCTAATGACAAAGCTCATAATTGTAATCTTGTACATTCCAGAATAACCTCTGGAAATAGTTCAAATTAGAAAAAACTACTCACAAAAAATCTGAAGCTTTTAGAATTATCTTAATGAAATCTCAATTATTGAATAAATTCACATGACAGAAGCTATTTATGGAATATTTATTTTAGAGAACATTTTGATTAATTTTATAAGAAACTTACATAATGTACTAATCATTTTCATGTCTTTATTAACAAATACCTAGAGAAAGAAACAAATTTATTTACTAAAAATAATAAAAATAATAATTTAAAGCAATTTTGCCAATAAATGTGTTCATTAGTTTAATACTTTCAAAATAAAAATAAAAATAAACATCATTATGTATATTTTGTAATATACTCACTCATTTTTTTGCTTTTCTTTTACCAATTTAATATGGACCAACATGGGCAAAAGTTGTCTCTAAGATTAGTCCTCAGCATTTGTTGTTGTTTTTTTCCCCCATGGGAAGGAAGAGGAGTGATCTTGCTTTTGTGATCATTCCCTTCTTGCCTACTCTTATGATGATATGTGGCCCATGTGCCCATGTGCAGGACCAACAAAGTCTTTCTGGTGACATGTGTGCTGATACGGATACTTGTCTATGCTGTAGGGCATATAGAAAGCCCAAGCACAGTCTCAAATGTTGGCTCTCTCTCCCCTATAATGCTTGCCTGTTATTCTCCAAAATACACTAGGCATGGTTTGCTCCACTGAGTTTCCTTCAGGTAAAATGCATGCTCATATGTACTGTCTTACATTACTCCTAAGTCAGGGTTACAAGTGGAGAATCTAAACTCTTTTTTTTTCTTCAAAATTATTTTATTTTAGGGAACTTTTCCAGATTGTAGTCCTCACTGAGAACACTCTATTCAACTCTCATCTCATTAACTTTCATCTTTCAAGAGGCTGAGATTCCTTATAAGCATGCTCACTGTCTCCTTCTTATTTCCTGTGACCAGAGCAGANGAGCAAAAGCTCCAGGAAATACGATTTCTCCCATGAGTCATGAGAGTCCATCAAATCCCTCAATAGATTTTGTACCATCGTCATCTCCTGTCCTTTGCCTTCCATAACTCATGCCTGTATTTACCTACATCTTTTATAGGTGCTACAAATAAAGACATTCTGTCTGTTCTAGTCCCCTTTCAACACCAGGCTATGTCTCCAGGTGTGGTCTGCATCAAAATTGCCAAGTCTGCAAAATACATCTCCTTATATATTTTTTCTTCCTCTACACTCTCCTTGCCAACTATAGATTTGCATTTTTCCAAATGTGGTGAATGTTTCCCCTTGAAAAAGATTTTACTGTTTTANGGATGAAACAATTGAGGATCTTGCTCATGTTAATGGAGAATATTTATAACCATATTTTATATATGTATGTAGGAGTTATCTTTACATGTGTTTCCTTTAAGAAATACCTAAGGTAACAGAACACTCACTGTGCTAGCAATGAAACAACAGGCTTAGTTCCAAGATTCTGGGAGAATGAAAATCACCATGAAGTAGAGGAAGGAAAGAATAAATGAGTGATGATGAATGAAAGAAGGAAAAGCTGTTCTTATGTTCACAGTTATTACTGCATTTGGACAGCCCAGCCTGGAAACTGAAGTGAATGATGTAGTGTTTATGTTTAAAGAGAGTTTGCCACAAAAAGCATGAATTTGAGAGAATTTAAGTTTACATAATGAGTACTGAATTTTTGAAAAGTATGTGCAGTGAGACTATAAAAGGAATTCCAGGGGAAAATATTTTGACTTATACCTTTTAAAAAGGTAAACCTGTTCCATAACAAACCAGATGTTATAAGAAGCAAATACCCATGAAGAATTTTACTACTGAATTTGATGAAAGGAAGCATCATCTATGATCACTTCCTTCCATGAATAAGGAGGCCGCCCAGGGCCATGGGATTCAAACCCATGCTATCTTAAATGAAAGTTCTAAATAGAAACGGGGGACTCTCAAAACGCAGGATAACTATGGCATGTCACAGAGGAAAGTTAGATGTGTTAAATGAAACAGAGGCAACAAGAGTTCACTTTTGTAAACTTTAATAGGTTTTGAAATATGCAATAACTGCCTCAAAGTGGTTTACAAAATCAGTACTTTTTTATGTTAACATTTTTAAAGTTTGTAGCTTTCTTGAATATTTTAAAGTGTATATGCATTTATTTTACTGACAGATATGTATTTATACACACACCTAGCTTTCCAACCTTCCTGTATGAGTTAATTTATTGTCCTGGTGATGAAATCTTACATTTCATAGGTAGCTGTCATCATCAGGTAACACGGAAATAAGACTGGCAATTTATCAATCATTCATATTTAGCATTCTTGTCGATTTTATACACTTAGCTTGAACATCAACCTTGAATGATAATTTTCATTTTCCTGCAGATGTTATCTTAGTCATTGCTAGTGGTTTAATTTATTTTTTCAGCTAGAAATATAACTATTATTTAAGAATTAATTCAAAATAAATAAATTATTATCAGACCCAGGTTTTGGTAGCCCAAGTGTTAAAGTCAGCAAATGCTGCAGTCTGCCTTTCCTGTGATTTACTAAAGTGTCTCCTGTGTCATAAATAATTTAGAGTTCAAAGTGAACTATGCTTCTAAGCGCTAGAAATACTCAAATCACGTTTATTTCTTTTGCTAATGTTTTCCTCATATAACCAGAACCTGAAACCACTCCACTTGACCTTTGCTTGTAAATGAGAGCCCTCTCAGAGTGCCAGCTTCATGGATTCTGAAAAGAGATAGAAAAGTAAACTAAATATGAAATGAAATTGATTATAGAACAGTTTTCACATGGATCATTACTAGTGACCACATGGTTTTACATGTAATTAATACAGGAAATCTACATTTAACATACTAATTGCAAATCCAGATCCAAAGTCAATCAATATGGATTTATTTAGAAAAGATTTTAATGATATCTGATATTTAATAGCAGCATCTAAATGGTAAAAGAATTAAAATCTGTACATAATCTGAGTTAACATTAATAAATCGAGCCTACCATCATTCAAAGAATAAAATTGCCAATTTAATTGGATAGTTCTTAAAATGGTATCCTGTGTATAACTAAAATATCTCTGTTTGCAGGCTGTGAAGATGATGCAACCCATCTCGGTGGGGGAGGGGCATTTTTCTATTTTATAGTGATTGTGCCTTCACAAGAGAAGCATATACAATGCTATCTTACTTTTATTACGTGGCCTGAACACATTTTAGAATGAGGATTGGTCTAAAAGAGTACTCAGTCCCTATTCTCATTTCCGCAGTTGATTCAGAAAGAGGGGTTCAAAACTTTTTCACTTTGCCAGAGTTACAAAGTTAGATTGCAGTAGATTTGGAATTAATATTCCAGGGTTCTAGTGGGAAGATCTTCCCTCAGCTTATTCTGATTAATTTGGAACTTTCCATGGCTCTGAAAAATACATACTATTAATCAGTGTAGGGTATCATTATTAAGATGTCATAAAAAAAATAAAAAAGAATAGCTTCTTGTCAGTAAAGCAATTAAGTACTTACTTGAAGCCAAAATATGAATGATTCTTAGGTTTCTCCTGTGACTTAGGTCAGGTTGGGAAACTGTCAGTCAGTTTAAGAAAATGGACTGCAACTTGCCTACCTGCTCATCAACTGTGTCTGCTTTTCTTTGTCTTCAGTCAGTAATGATAGAATATTAAGCACAAACCCAGAAAAAAAGAGACTGTAAGTATTTCTACATTTGTTTCCTAATCTATTACATAGGTTTTACTACTAATGCTGTACAGAAAGAATGTACCTAACATATAAGAAGAGTTCAATAAACCAGTTTTTAATTACTCTTACTATTGAGTAGTCTTATTGAATCATTGTCTTTTTNTAATTTCTTCTGGTTCAATTACTTTCTCCTTTACGTGAAACATTGTTTATTCTCATGTACACAAACTTGTTAGGGGACACAGCTCACTCATTTAACTAGTAGCTCCATAACTATCAAAGGAAAGGAAACTAATATAGTATTTCTGTTACAATAAGCCAAATACTGCCATGGGTGTCTCCATGCTGACTTCCCTAATAATCTCATACGGTAGCTATTAAAACTTGATATTGTCTAAAACTGAACACTTGGTCATAGAAGGATGACTAAAATTCCATTACATGAAACTGGAAGCCATTTGAGGAAGTGAAACAAGCCAGGCATTGAAGACAGGTACTATACCATACCATCCCACCCAATGGTAAAATATATAAACATTGACTTTATCGAAACCNAGATAGGAAAAGTTGTCACTAGAATCAGGAAAGCACAGAGGTAAGGAAGGATGTAGAAATGTTTAACAGATACTAAGTCATAGGCAAATGCACAAAAAATCCTAGTGTTCTGTTTCATAGCAGAATGACTTAAGGTGATAATACAGCATGTCTTTATAAAGAGAATGAGAATCCTACAAGGAAGAATTTTGATGTTTTCGCTCTAGAGATGTCTTATTTAAACATATATGATTTTACCCTGATTTGAGAGTTCTATAGTGTATACATGCATTAAAAAACATATCATGCCCCCAATAAGTTTATATGTTAAGGAAAAGACTGGCAAGATGGTTCCAAGGTAAAAGCACTTGCAGCCAAGCCTCACGACCTGAGTTCCATCCCTGAGCAATCCATAAGGGAAGCACAGAACTGACTCCAAGTCGTCCTAAGACCACAATGTATGTACTGCAGCATGCATGCCCCCAGACACAGGTGAATAAATACAGTAAAATTGTGAACACACACACAGATGATTTGTTAAATTCTATAGCAATGTGAAATATGTTGAATTCAAGTTTCACTGTGCTAGCTTTTGAAGTCAGTCAATTCTCCACTCCAACAGGAAGTTGCAAAATCCAAATGGTAGAGCAACTTGATTTCTTTAAGTGTTTCACAAACTTCTTGGTAGGAAAAAATTGTTTCAGTTGCACATGTTGGTTCAATTTGGTTGTAAGAGAGGCACAGAAAACTGGTAAAACACACTTCTGGGAATGTCTGTGAAGGCTTCTCCAGATATCTTTGGCATGTGTGTTAAAACAAAACAAAACAAAAAAAGAGTGGGGAAGACCACCTTGAGTGTGGATGGAATCGTCCAGCAGCTCCAGGAGCCAGAGGAATCACACAGCAGAGAAGAAAGTCACATGTCTCGCATCTGCTCTATTTTTTAAGGGACACTTTTTCCGTGTTACTGTCACCCATGGATTTAAGAGTCTAGATTCTTTAGCATTTCAATGTAGATTCTCATCAGGAACTGTCTAGGTGCTTCAAGACCCTCAGCCTCAGGCAGCGTCTTTAGTCTCTCTCACTCTGAGACTTCTGGCTCTAGGCCGAACAGCTTCCCGTTTCCGCAGTTCCCTAGACTGCAGGCAGCCATTGCAGGATTATCTAGCCTTTAATTATTGAAGTCCATTGAAAATAATCCCCTCTGATAGCTATGTATAGATCCTATTGGTTCTGTCTCTTTGAAGAGCCTGAGTGACACAAACAGCTGAGAATCCATTTCTTAACACCGTTCCCATTCCACTGGACACTGAAAGATGAGGTGCTATTGGAGGCTTGATACTTCAAGATTCGTCTTGGACATGACTTCAGACGCTTTGGNACTGCTTTCCTCTCAATCACATGCCAGATGCAAACACTCCACCACCCACTGCACACCAATCGGTGGCCTTCAAATGTTTTTCTCCCCTAGCAGTTTGAACCAGAGGCTGTTAGACTCCTTTCTGAGACTGTGAAAAATCTTACGGTTGGTCTCATGGCCACCTTGTCTCCGTTCTGTGTTCTGCTTTACATGTCTATGCAAGATGACCTAGGAACCTTTCAAGTCCCTGTGAGGGCCAGCTCTGGGAATGCAAGATGGCCTCCCAGATGCTTCCTGGTCTTTTCTAAACCTGGTCAGTCAATCCTTTGTTTCCAGATGTTTAAAAATCAATTCATGGTAAGTTTCTTCAGCCTTCATATGAGCTGATGGTTGCATTCTTTTAGCAATGTGTTTTAGTTAATATGATAAATGCTTAATACATATGTTAGTTACATGTGTTACCACATATATCAATTATAATACCTATCTGCAACTGATGTTATTCTGTATCCCTGTAGTGGGAATTCNCTCCACCCATGACTGTGGACTATCTGGCCTGATAGAGGAGGTGCTTCTTATCTGCCTATATGACTGCTAAAAAGGGAGGAGAAAGGGGGTCTTGCTCTCTTGGGTGGTGAAGACTGGATCAGGCGGCATAAAGCTGTATATGATCTGTCCCCAGCTTTCCAAGGACTCTACAACTAGATTTACTTTATCCTGTATCAGTGAGTCTGTTTTCCCCCATAAAACCCCTTAATAAACTGATACATATAGACCATTGAGGCTCTCGTTATGTTTCTATTTTTCAACGTATAAACTCAGTGAAGTGAAGAAAATCACCAAAGCAATAGAGTAGAGAATCCAGTGAGGAGAGCTGCTTTCAGGGCTTACCAACCTTATACTTTACATCAGGTAAGCAGATGCCTGAGTAGGTCAGACTTAAGATGACGACTGTCCCCTGAGGGAATCTTGATCATAT
>LZPO01009134.1:10272-28451 GCA_001675575.1 Neotoma lepida
TCCCCATGTGACCTTGGAGTCACAGAGAACCAAATGGATTAAGGGCGTGTGCTAAATTGCATGGCTATTGTTTACTACTGGTGGCTGGCGGCTGCATTTTTCCTCTGACCCTCAGATAATTTTTATTAGAAAACACAGATAAATTATTACCACACAACAAAATCCCCTGCTTCGTTATATAACATGGCGATCATAGGAAAATGCCTCATTTCAACTGTTAGCCTCCACATCCATAAGTGCTCCTACACACACACACACACACACACACACACACACACACACACACACACTACAAACATGCACACATGTTAGAAGTTTTCAGATGCTATACTTATTATCAAATGCTCTTTGGAAAGAATCTGAATTCAGAAATAAATTCAGTGGTATTTATAATCAGTGCCAATATCAGCGTATTGAAGAATGTTCTTCCTAAATGGGGAGAATTAGGTATACTTTGGGTTCAAAGAAACATACAAGGGGAAAAATGTAACTGACTATTGAGGCATTTGCCTGGACATACCACCTTTGTTAAGACTTAAAGCAAGTAGGCTCTGTCTATCCTTGCGTATGTAGCCACTGGTAGGTTAAAATACAGGCTTTATTAATAAAATTATAAGATCAGAGAATCTGGANATGAGTTTAGAATTGATTAAGATATTTAAGTAAGACAATCTAGAAGAGCCTTTAAAAGGACTTTAAGTAAAAAGACATACTTTACCTTCTCAAAAGAAATCAAAAGTATGCTGTTTAATTAAACAGTCCCCAAAGCCGAGGGCTTTTTGTTTTTCTTAGTTTGCCTGTTTTGTGTTCCTACTCAGTATTTCCTTTTTCTTTTTCTGGCAGTATTGAGGATTGAAATGAGGGCATCGTACATGCTAGGACAGCACTCTACCCTCAACTAAAGCCCCAGCAACTCTTTTTAAAAATGCAAAGCAGAAGGTACACAAGTGTTCTAAAGAATGTTGGTTTTGATGTCCTAAAGCAACACAGTATAAACTATATTAGTTTATTCACTTACAAGGATAAAGACGGGGCTGGAAAGATGATTCAGTAGTTAAGAGAACTGGCTGCCCTTCCAGAGAACCGGGGTTCAATTCCCGGCACCCACATGGCTTCTCACACCTGTCTGTAACTCAGTTCCAGGGATTCTGACACCCTCACACTAATGTACATGAAATTTAAAACTGAAGGATAAAGATTTATTTCTTGTTGTTCTTGGATACATTATGCTCTTTATAATTTTTAGATTTCCCTCCATTTTTATGCCATTCAACTATTTAAAAATTGACCCAGACCAAAAACAAATTTATTCTCATTACTTTGGGGCAAGATCAATGTAAACATGGAGATTTTATGTGAAAAATTTAAACTTTTCCTTCAAAATGTGCTATCCTTCTTTTCAGGAAATTGTATCTCATAATTTCCTATTTGCATGCATTTATTTAGTTTTGTGCATGTGTGTTCATGAGTGGTATAGGGGTCATAGTCAAAGGAAAGCTTACAAGAGTTGGTTCTCTCCTATTTTGTGGGTCATGAGCAATGAACTTGGGTCATCAGGCCTGGTGACAAGANTTTTTTTTGTTTGTTTGATTTTTGTTTATTTTACCTCCATGAGCCATCTTGCTGGCCTATTTCTTTGGTAACAATCAAAATCATTCCTCAAATGACAATGAAAAACTTTACAAAAGCTTTAGGCATAACTCATTAGACATGTAGAATCTAATGTAAGTATCACAATTATACATTCTTGCATAACCTTTTTGATTTGGGCACATTTACCTGGGAGATGTAGGAAGTATCATGCTGAAATGCAAATCAACATCATAACACAATCTAACTCTCCAAATTTTCAAACCTTTCTCCCAAAGAACATTTAAGCATTTCTAACTTTATTAAATTTTTGAATCTATTAGTTTTGAGACTCCTGACAATTTAAAGCCTGGCATCCGTAATTACAATTGCTACTGTGACACGTATATTCTAGATGGCATTGTTGGTTCTGTTACATTCATTTAGTTACCATTTATCACAGCACAACTCTCTGACTTCTTTATTAAAAATAAAGTTTGTGCACATTTCAGTGAACATTTTGTTTTATTGTGGAACAGTTGCACAAGCTCTTAGTGTTTTCAGTTAATTGGTATTACTATCGACATGTATCGTCGGCTATACGAAGAGAGCAGCTTTGTTTTATTTATAGTATTGTGATGGTTACTTCTGAAGCTTCTAGCTGTCCAAGAATGACTGTATTTGTTCCCATCCGCTGCAGGAGGAATCTTCTATGATGTATTAATACAACAGGATGTCATTAGGAGTCATTACTTGCTACCTTTTTTTCCTTATCTTTCCTTTTTATCTATTCTTTATATCCCTCACATCATGCATCCCAATCCCACCCATCTCCTGTCCCCTCACATCCACCCTCTGCCCCTGCAACTGCCCCTCCTAAATAAAACAAAATAAAATTTAAGATAAAAAAGAAAGGGAAAATCTCCTCATGGAAACTGCAGTGTGAAACAGTGAGTAACACAGTAAACCCCTTTATCCACACATCTTTACATGCAGGCATTCATCCCAAAGAATTATTGGTTTGGTTTGAGGCCCCTGGTCTCTGCTACACTACCAACCTAAGGCCCTCACTGGGACTCTTCCTGGACATCTCTTTGCTGCTCTGTGTCATGGAGCTCTTGTATCCCTAGGTCCACAGGACTGTGCCTCCTCCTACCTGTGCTCCAACAGATCACAGATGGGGCCTGGGTAGTTGCAGGGTTGGTCAGCCTGCCACCTCTCCCCTTCTTCACCGCCAGGGTGAGTTCTCCAGCACCACCCTGGCTAGTTCACTCTTTGCAGCTATAAGCAAGGGGCAGGTCAGTTCTCCAGCTTTCAGATCCTCAGGGCCAGTTCTTCCACACTTACACCTTCAGGACCAGTTCTACTGTATTGCCCCGTTTAGGTGTAGGGGCCACTCTTCGGAGTGCTGTAGCTGATGAGGAGTAGAGACAGCTCTCCAGCTCTTATGACATCAGGGCCAGCTCTCCCATCTGAGGAGTGTGTGTGCTGGAAGAGGGGAAGAATCTCTCCCCAATCTGTGCCTCCATATGACAGATGACTGCTGGGGACAGCTCTCCCATATGCCTCAGGCATTGATGGAAGGGGTGATCCTGCTCCCTCCCCTCCCACCCCTGGCCCATGTCACCACATGACAAATAAATAATGGAGACAGCTCTCCCATGTTCACAACTTCCAGGCTGGCTCATCTACTCCTCTGCCAACAAGGTCAGCTCTACTGTGCTGCCCAGGCAAGATGCATGATGGACCTCCCCAGTGCTGCAGATAGTAAGGGGGAGGGTCAGCTCCCTCATCTGTCACAGGTGGTGAGGGGCAAGGGGCAAGGAGAAGCATCTCTCCCCTGCCCACACNGTCACATGACAGACAAGTAGTGGGGACAGTTCTCCCACACTCACACCTTTGGGGATTGCTTACCAACACCTCCTGTGGTGATATTTTATCTGTGTACCCCGATAAAGCTTATCTGAGGATCAGAGGAAAAAGCCAGCCACTATAGTAAACATAGAAGTCAGGAAATGGTAGCACAGGCCTTTAATCCTAGCATTTGGGAGGCAGAGATCCATCCAGGATCTCTGTGGGTTCAAGGCCACACTGGGAACAGAGCCAGGCACATGCCTTTAATCCCAGCACTAACCATGGGGGTCTGGAGGTCTGTACAGACAGACAGGAAATGATAGAGCTGGGCAGAAAGAGGAAGGGATGTAGCTAGGCAGAGAGAGGAAGTAAGAGGGCAGGGACAGAAAGGCATACAGGCGTGGGTATAGAGGAAGTAGGTCTCTCTCTCTGGAGGCTGAGGGTTGGTAAAATGAGGTTGGCTATGGCTTGTCCTATTCCTCTTATCTCCTGGTTTTTACCTCAATATCTGGCTCCAGGATTTTTTTTATTAATAAGACCGTTTAGCAATTTGTCTTACAACCTCTGCCAANAGGATTGGCTCTGTTGCTGCCCAGAAAAAAAATTCAGGGCCTGTTGTCCTGAGTATTGCGGCTGGTGGAGGCAGGAACAGCTCTCGCACTCTTATGACCTCAGGGCCAGTTCTCTCACCTGCCTCAGGTGTTTATGGGGGAGAGGGAGGTCAACTCTCCCCAACCCATGCCACTAAATGGTAGATGAAGAACAGGGCCAGGTCTCCCACTGTACCTTTATGAACAGAGTCAGTCAGCTTTTTTTTAGAACAGTAATATTTTGTTTTACCCTCTGATCCTGGGCTGTTTAGTCTCAAGTTCTCAATCACCCAGGCAATGTTGGATATGGGTTTCATCTTGTACCATATCTTTTAAGCATGACACCATTGTAGGTCATAGGGTTTATGGCTAGCTTGGTGTTTACAGTTTTCTTTTGGTAACATGCAGAGTACCTTCCTGTACCAACAATGCTGCAAAGTGGTGTGAAGGCTTTATGTAGGCATCAGCTCAACTTCTCCATATTTAATGAGTTGTGTGGGTGCTGTCTTCAGCAAAGGGACCCTGCTGCCAGTTGGTGGAGAGCAAGCTGTAGTCTTGACAGCAGCTTGGGTAGTCTGGGGATTCCATGGGCTCTTTTACCCACAAGTCAATTAGATGTAATCCAATTCCAGTATTATAAGCTTCATTCGATGATAAGAAATGGCCAAATGGGGTTTTGTCTCCCCCATTATTTGGTGATTTCATTTAGATTGCCTTCATATTTGTATGCTTTTAGGAAGTTTCTACTGTATTAGGTTTCTATATTGCCCCTTAAATGGCCTTTTATTTAGTCGTCTCTCTCTGTATTCCTTCTCTTGACCCTTTCTCTCCTTCTCTTCTATAGTTGATGCTCCCATTCCAGCCTCCACCCACCTCCATCCATCCATAACTATCTATTTTGTATCCTTTTCCTAGGGAGATCTACATGCCCCTTCCTCTATATCTAAACTATGTTGTTCTACCAATTCTAGCTTGGTTAGCATTGACTTAACTGCAAATACCCACATGTATCCTTCTTAGAGTTAGATATGTCTCATTTGCTGGAGATGGCTCAGGTCAGTACTCCTCCAGATACTTGTAAGAGATTGAAAACACCAAGATGGATGAGATAGCAGTTAAAAAAAAAACTTAGTGCATCTTACTTTGGATGTTCCTTCCCTGTGGCTTAAGCAACTATACTAATACATATACACAGGGTCTCCAGAACATCATCTTGAGGGAACTGGGGTACAGCCAATGAATGCAGGTAATAGTTCTGGCAGTTTTGCCTGTAATATATATGTCCTTGCCCTGACACAGGAGGCTTGTTTCTTCCTCCAGTATAAGCATAGGATATTATGGCAAGCCAATTTTGTTCTTTTAAGCTGTAGTAAATATCAGACCTTTTAAAGTTTTACATTTAGCAAATTGTGCATCAATCAAACAGCAACATACCTGTAGCAAAATGCATGAAAGTCTGACTAACTGGGTCTAATATAGTAAAAAGGGACTTAAATATTCACTTTTATTTATATAGCCACAAGTCTTGCNTGTGTTTTGAATATGATCAGTACAATTTAGTCATTATTCAGAGTCTCTACAATTTCTATGCTAATTATACATATGCCATAACCTGCCAAGCAATTTATCAAGCAGTAGAATAAATTATGAAACACAAGTGGGGAGGGTCAGGTTGCTTGCAGTTGGAAATTTTGAGGTCAGGATTTCAAAGTAGCAGATACATTATATGAAGTAAATCAGGAACCCATGATGTCTAATTGGGATGTCAAGACAAATTTAAGGTCAGAGATCAGAATCCTGAAAATCCAATCTGAGCGTTCAAACTTCTGTATTTCCAAATGCAGAGCAAAGCAGTTATGGTCCACAGCTCTGGCTGAAGCAAGTGAGAACTGACTCTGGCATCTCCAAAATCTTTGCTTGAATTCTGGTTACTGCTTCCTGAAGGTCTGTGGACCTATAAGATTACCTCTGCATCCCATCTTTAGTATTTTGAGAGAGCATTATGACTGGAATTTTAAAATCAATGATAGTATAATCTTGCAGGTGATCTGATTTTAAATCATATTACAATATTAACACAGAAAACCAATAAAGATTTCAAGGCATCTGTCAAATTCCTCACAATGCCCTCACCGTGTTCCTTCAACTGTGTCTATATCTCCCTCTTCCAAGCACATCTGAGCATTCCTTCTGCAGGAAATGTGCTCTCATTTAGAAACTACTTTCTAAAATTTACTTATGAGNTTAACTGGAACCTGAATCAATTATTTTTCTCAACTCCTGGTGTTGCATAAAAATGTATTGTGTAAGGAAATGAGTTTATTTTTAATCATGAAAGCAGACGTTCCAACTCAGTGAATGTAATGGGAAAAACTAACAATTTATTTTTGTAGCATTTTTCTCCAGATTTTAATATCAATATATTTATCCTCAATTTACCTCTGATGCTGAAAACTTCTTAACATTTGGCTTGTTCTTTATGAGCTGCATTTTTTTTTGAAAAGTAAAGTTTTGACCTTTTTCATAACCTTGCTCTGGCTACTGACTCCTATATGACCTATTATTTTGAAAGTTTCAATTGATTTCAAATAAGTAAATTAGGAGATGATAAAAACTGCTGTGTATTTACTGTTCTCTTTGATACACACATTAGTCAAAGTGTCATAGTGATTATGGTAGCCATTCTACTCTATACTCCCATTTAGCAGTTATAGAATTTGAAGCATGAAATGTGAACATTGTTTAAGTGAACAAAGATGGTTTTGCAGCAGTTGACAACTTCATGAAGTCCAGAACCATATTGCTGGCTTTTCATCACCATGCTATATGGCCTTATCTAACGTAGATTCAGCTAACATTCTGGATGGACCCCAAGTACCCCTTGGGAAGGCTAAATAAAATGCATAATTTCACCCTAACTTTCACATAACTAACATATTTGTCAAATGTTTCAAAAAGAAACTTTTGATTACTAGTTTTCCCTTTCGTGTATGTGTGTGTGTGTATGTGTGTGTGTGTGTGTGTGTGTGTGTGTGTAAACATTTTAGGAGAGAACCCACTACAATTATTCTTCTAGACAGACATGACAGTAAACCAACTCCCGATGACTGATCATTGTTCTAATATATTAAGGCATCTCTCAACCCTCAGCACAGGAGTATCTGTTTACAGTAGATGATGATCAACACAGAGACCCACAACTGGCCAAGGCACAGAGAATAAGAGAATAAGAGGCTGAAGGATGCATAGAGCAGATAAACCATATTCCTTCCTCCAAATGAGGAGGGATAATTGAACAAGAAGGGGAAGAAATAGTGTAAGACCCAGTGGCTAAAATGTCTATGAAGAAACAGTGTCATCTGAACACAGCAAGGAATCTGCTCATATGAACTTGTAGTAGTTGTAATACCATGTACAAGATCCATGGGAACCTAAACCAGACTAAATCTCAGCATGGAAATCAGAGTTTGGCACAAGGTTCAACCCCTAATGTAGGAGGTATTGGAATTTCTTAGCTGTAGAGAGAAGAAGGTTCAGTTTTTTTCAAAAAGTATGGATCAACCACACAGCCAAACTATTTGGACCACACAAATTAGCCTTTGTAAGGAGAAAAGAACACAAAGTTGGATGGAAAGGGATGTGTGTGTGACTCTTGGATGAGCTGAGTTGAGGGATTAAGGGTGAATAAAGCCAGAACACATATGCAATTCACAAAGGTGTGTGTGTGTGTGTGTGTGTGTGTGTGTGTGTGTGTGTGTAAGAGTTGAATTTAGTCCATTTAAGAACAAAATCCAAATTCCTGAGCATGGTCTATGTGCCTCACATCACTTCTTTCCAACTTCCAAGTCCATGTGTACAAGATATGCTCCAGTCAGAAGGCATTTAGGTTCCTCTCATCTGCCCTGCCTATGTGAGCAATGGGTTTTGTTGTTGAATAAAAGGATCTTCGTTTTCTTCTTTGATTATTTTATTCTATATGAAGACTTAATTAATATCAATACAATAGCTCAAAAATCTGATCAGAAGAAAAAAAACCAATAAATTTAAAGAAGATAGAAATTAAAATATTATTGAAGACACAATCATTTACCTTGCCAGATTCCAGTTATTTAAATGTTAAAATCTGCGAAGACCTAAGGCCATCTTATTATGTTTTCCAAGATCAAAAAAGCATAAGTTGAAATTACTTTATTAAATAAACATAGTCCTAACTTAATAACTTGATAAAGGAAAATCTACCATAAATAATATACCACTTAACATNAGGAAATGTCACAAATATTGCTAGACTAGACTACTGAAAATGTCACTTATTCCATAAAATAAAATCTGTTTCCTGGGAAAATCCATAATATAAGAAATATTATCAATAACAAACAGCGAAAAGCCCCACAAACATTCCCAAAGATAGGTAAAAATGAATATTAAAATTTATTTTCAGATTTAATGAAAGTAATGATGGGAAAAACTTAATGTGAGTGAGGAACAGTGAAGAAAGGTTTAAAGAGGTATCATTATGGCTACAATAGTCAAAAAGTGGAGAGAGGGGCTTTCTCGTGTCATGTCTTAAAAGAAGATGACTCCTGCCTCAGGGCACTTCATGAACAAAACATGTCATTAAAGATGAAAGAAGGACAAATGAGTACAGTGTCATAAGGAATTATACTTTGAAATAATTCTTTTGTGCTTCTTTGAGGTATTTATTTGAGTAGCTTTTACCTTTGTTCAATTTGGGTTGTGTCTTGGTTAGTGTTTCTATTGTTGCGATCAAACACCATGACCAACAAGCAAGTTGGGTAGTAAAGGGTTTATGTGCTTTACACTTCCATATCACTGCTCATCACTGAAGGAAGTCGGGACAGGAACTCAAGCAGAGCAAGAATCTGGAGGCAGGAGCTGATGCAGATGCCATGGAGGGATGCTGCTTACTGGCTTGTTCCTCGTGACTTTCTCATGCTTTCTTGTAGAACCCAGGACCGCCAGCTCAGGAATGGCACTACACACAATGGGCTGGGTCCTCCCCCATCAATAATTAATTCAGAAAATGCCCAAAGGATTGCCTACAATCCCATCTTAAGAAGGCATTTTCTTAATTGAGATCCCCTCCTCTTGGATGATGTTAGCTGGTGTCAAATTAACATAATAAAACTGTTCAGCACAGGTTGCTTCCTTCCCATTGAGCTGGTGAGAGCATTAAAACATGGTGCATATTATCTTTTTATCAGATTTGTTGTAGCTAAATATTTTCTCAAGCTTATGGGCTGTTTTTACCACTGTTTGTTTGTTTGTTAGTTTGATGATGATTGATTGATTGTTATACTCCCAGTATTTTATTTTGAAGGATTTATGTTCAGTTCAATTTTAGCAAAGATGTCATGAGTCTACAGTGGGGAAAAGATAGTCTCTTCAACAAATAGTAGGAGGAAAACTAGGTAGGTATCTGTACACAGAAAAATAAAATTGGATCTTCACCCTCATCACATACAAAGCAAAAACTAAAACAATGACAACAACAACAACAAAAATTGTCAAAAATGAATAAGAAATACATGTAAGCCTTGAGTTACTGAAGGAAAACTAAAGAATTTAGTAACTTAAGGAAAACTTAAGAATTTGAGTAACGTTTATCTGTATATTGATTTAATGGCTACAAAATATGTTAGAATGGTTGAACTGTAGCTAATTTATCTGATAAAAATCACAAAGTTCTGGGTTATACAAAAATACAGTATGCTAAATTTCTAAATATATTTTTCTGGAGAGATTGAAAAATCATATTCCGAGAAGAAAATTATTGGTCTGTGTGAGAAGTAGAAGACAATTCTAAGTAAAAAATTGGCATGTGGAATGTTAGTCAAGAAAATAAAATTAGTGAAAANATTATTTATTATTAATTTTTATAATTAATATAGTTATTGTTTTACATATAATGTCTGTTTTAATATTTTCTGAATTAGTATTTTATTTCTTTGTTAAGATGGTGATTAAGCTTATATGGTAAGTCTATCAATACTTTAAGTTGTTATGTGAGTACTGATAATAATTACATTCCTTACTCGTGTATACATAAAATGAATTACATTCTAAAGGCCAAAAGACCAATATTATTATTCCTTCAACTTAATATGTAAGGAATCTGAAATAGCAGAGAATGCACCCCAATTTATCCAGGAAACTAAAGGAACATTAATGGAGGTAAGACTGAAGGGACACTGGGGAATGCAGTTTGAGGAATAAGGATGGGCTGAAATCAAGAGACTCTCAGGGCCAGTGTATAAAAGAAACAAATCAAACACGGAGGCACAAGTCATTCCTCATCTCTACTAGGACTAAACTTTTGACTTCTTATCTGCTGCTGACTTGACATCCTCCCCAAAGCTCTTGCAATTGCCTAAGTCTATTCATATGCATTGTCCAGAAGATAATTTTTAAAAAAAGTAAGTTTTCTTTAACACTTTGTGCTAGATGATTGTTCCATAAACTATACAAATATCATGTTTATATAGTTTACACTAAAAAAGAAAACATCTTGAAATTGGTGGATGGATATTTGGGAACAAAATCAGCAAATACCCACAAAAATGAGCTACCAATTTTGGTTTTTGCTGCATATTTTATCTGGAATTCCCACGGTAGCATTCCATGAAACACATCATTATTCTTGTTTCATAAAGGAATTAAGATTCGAGGACCTGAGCAAATTTGCTCAAAGGGATACACACAATTTACAGCAGAATTAAGATTCAAACCAAGAACAGCAAAACCCGCAAGCAGTGTTTTGAGATCCACCCAGCTCAATACAATGATTGGTTTGTCATTTCTCCTTATTAATTTAAAGTCAAACTGCTCCTTTCCAGAAGTAAAAACTGAATGTGTGGGATTGGCCCGCACTTAACATTCACAGACAGGTTTGTGTCTTCTAATATTGTGTGCTGAGGGCTTGTAGCTATTTGCAGACAAAAGACCAAGAATTAATTTATTCTTCAAGGACTGATTTTTTTCCTTTGTTCACGTGCCCTATTGTTCTCCCTGCACCTGGAGGCCCTTTCTTTGAATTCTCAGGAGCATTGCTTTTTAAGTTACTTGAGCTGACATCCTTCATGACCTGCCAAAGGCAAGAAAAGTAAACACAATTTTATGATAGAAGATTTCCCACAATATGCTCTTTGAGGAAAAGCAAAGCTTTTCATTGTATTAAACTACAAGTAAATCACATTTTGTATAAAGAAATTTCCTTGGGATAAAAGAAGAAAAATGCAATGCTAACAACTCCATTTTACAAGTTTCACACTTGACCCTTTTAACCATTGTTTAGGAAAGGGGAATGATAAAGAGGCGTATTTGAAGGTAGTGCCTACCATTCCGTGTATTTCCTTATACAGATGCCTTGAAGCAACTTATGTCTATATGACCAAAAGACGTATGCACTGAGGTTCATGGCAGCCATATCCATATTAGCTAATTACTAGAAACAAAGATAATTCCACTGGGAATATAATAGACTATGCTGTGACATATTCATACAATAAAACGTGATATAACAATGGGAAAATGAGTTCAAAGAATATAGCACAAAATGTGAGTGGAAGATTTTAAAAGCAAAATGTATACAAATTATGTCATTCCATGTAATATAATTCCAAGTAGAATAACTAATGAAATTATATGAGAGTACAGTATGCAGGATGGTGCTTACTGGTATGTGGCATGGCCAAATTCTCAGAGTCATAGATATGATTTATATTGTTGTACATGTCATGATTCTGAGCATGTTTGTGCATGGCTATGCATGTGTATGCATAGAAATATTTACATATTTACCTGTTTATAATTCAATTTTGTTGGGTTTGTAAGTTTGTCTTTCTTATTATAAACCATTTCATTTTAAGAATAAAATTATCAAAAATGAATAAAATACTCTGACAATTGTAAAATAAATGTGACTTACTTTTAAATTATATGTTCTTAGAGTTAATAATCAATTTTATTTATTAGAAACAAATTTTTGGATTAGTACAAATATAAAATAGGAGAGAATAAGGAAGACATTTTTTATGTTTTGAAATTCACATTTCAAACTTCAAATATAGTTATATCATTTCCTATAAATGAATTACTATCAAATGTCAGATATCAAAAATACAGTTTTACATACTATGATAAAAAAACACTGTAGCTTATTTCCAAACAACTTAATATTTTTCTTTGAGACTGTATGTATATAAACATGATGACATAATAGGAGTACATATTCAGCAAAATTAAAAAACAGAAAATCCAGAAATGTGTAGTTGTAAATGTGTCTCACAACTAATACAGGATGTACAGGGAGTGATACTTAGAGAGAAATTGAAAATCTACGTAGAGCTATAGTGGAAATCTTATGAAGTATTATAAAATTATTTTCTCTAGAAGGAGTGGTTATGACATATTTATCAGGAGAAAGGAGAACGTTTCCAAGGAAAAAGAGGGAATTAAAGGAATAAAATTTTAGATACATCATCTTCTCGTGAGGATATCATCACTCTCACAAGGAGACCCCATGGTTGCAGTTAGACCCCTGTGAATCAGATGTTCTTTTTCAGAGCAAAGAATCACAGAGGAGTCCACTTACAGACTATTGCCACACTTTCAAAAGAAGCAGATATCTGAAGCCTGTGCTTGAGACATTTGGAAATTTATTGTGCTATCCTTGTTATATGAATATTTATCAGAGATAATCTAGGATAATAACCACAACTTATACGTAAATAGTGAAACAAAAACAAATAANTATAACTTCTATTAAAATGCTACTGAAGAATACACAGAAGAGTAATGGTTCCTAAGATTAAGGAAATACAAAATCAATTTCACAGAGCATATATGAAAACCATAATCCAACCCCCACAAGATTATGAAAAGCATAATTTTAAATCAATAAAACATAACAAAAACCATAGCACAATNTTGAAATACAAGATCTAAGAAAATGGACAATTTAATAATAGACAACCAGGATGTGGTTGTTTGAATGACAACGGCCCCCATAGGGAGTGGCACTATTAGGAGATGTAACCTTATTAGAGGATGTATGTCACTGGGGGTGAGCTTTGAAGTTTCAGATGCTCAAGTCAGGCCCAGTGTCATTCTCTCTTCCTACTGCCTGCCAATCCAGATATAGAACTCTTGGCTAACTCTCCAGCACCATGCCTGCCTGTGTGTCCTGCCCTGCCAATACGGGACTAAAATTGACTAAATGGACTAAAACTGTAAGCTAACCCCAGTTAAATGTTTTGCTATATAAGAGTTGTTGTAGTCAGGGTGTCTCCTAACAGCAATAGAAACCCTAACTAAGACACAGGAATTGTAAAATGTGGACTAGAATTTCAGCTTGATGGTAAATACCATTGGTCCCAGCATTCAGGAAGCAGAGGGAAGTGGATATTTGTTAGTTTGAGACCAGCCCAATCAACATAATGCATTTCCGGACAGAAAGAACTACATGGTGAGATCCTGTTTTAAAAACAAACAAACAAACAAACAAAACTAAGAATATAGACTGGAAGATAGTATAGTGTAGAAATGAAAGTATAAGTAAAGCTAACCTCATCAGAGGTAAAGAAAACTTCAAGTACAGGATGTGCAACACTCATCAGCAACACCTTTACATGGCTGGACATGAAGAAAATTAACAAACCCAAACAAAATTAGTCATAAACATTAGTAGATACAGAAAATTTGCATGAAGATTCAATTGGCAATGGCTATTCAATTCTCCAAAGAAAGGAATAGAATAACTTCTATGTAAGATATTTCCTCAGTACTTGTGTGTTCAGCAGTCTGTGGATATAGCCATTAGAACTAGAAGACCCTTTAGCTACGTATTAAATACTTAACTCAAACATTCTTTCTTCAACATTGTGCTTGTTTTCACTATAAAAAATCAGCAGAAGAGCATTCAAGTGAACATTCAGGAAAATCATCTTAAATGAAAGACATAGNCCTACCCACAGAAAGAGCATACCATGTTCTTTCAGATTTAGCTAAAATGAACATTACAGTGGATATCATTGGATGAGGTAGATTTTGGCCAACATAATAAGTACCCAAGAGAATCAACTTATAAAATAAAATAATCAATAAAGTTTATTTTGTAACAGTGGTTTGTGAGGTTCTGGTTGATGTTGTTGCTTTTATGTGTAAGATAAGACAGTGAGTACGGGAGGAGCACATCAAATAACAAAGCTGTTCTACACCATACAAAGTGAAGATCAAAAGTAAGGGGTTGAGGGCACTATGCAAATCAAGAGCAAGTCTGGGTTGACTTGGAAACCTGTCACTGGGCCCTGTCTCTTAAAGATTTCAGATTTTTTTTCAATAGCAAAGTAGGATATTGGTCAAGCCTTTAGGAATATTCTGTACAAAATGTAACAATCATTAATGTACAGAAAAAATCNTGTGATATTTCGGAGAAAGCCCTCAGGTAAGAGGAGAATAAAAAGGTCAAATCAATTTCATGGGAAAGAAAGGTAAGCCTTATATTGATGCTTGACAACAACATCCAGTCACAGAAACAATGAAACAAGACAGCATTGTAGAAAGACTATTTGAGTCAAGGATCCTATACACAGCTAAAGTGTCTTCTAGCTCTGAAAGCTGAGTGCCTGAGGGCTCAAACAAATCAGAGTACTGAGAAGGGTTCTCATACAAGTCCTTCTGAGCACTAGCTCACAACTACTTCACATCCCACTTATACCTCCTACCTCTAGACAAGACTATCACAGCCAAGAGAGGTCACAGAGAATGCCCTCAGCAAACTTTGAACAAAGCTAATTTTTTCAGCACAAAGCCTGTGAATTTGCAGTTCTTGTGATGAAGTAGTGATAACATTACTTAGAACTCATGACAAATACTGTGCAAGAAAATAAAATTAGAATTTTCATAATAAATATCAGTATTAAATATGAGCAAATAGAGTCTAGTATTAAATTAAAGGCATAATACATCACAAGCAAGTGAGATTTGTTCTTTCTAATGAAAGATAATCTCATATTAATAAAACTTCTCATATTAATAGAACTAAGGAGTGAAATGTATGATACTAAAAATGCACTTAAAATTTAGTGACTATATTTTAAGCACTCAAAATTCTGTTTGGAGTCTGGAGAGATGGCTCAATAGTTAAGAGTGTGTTCTACTATTGAAGTAGTGCTAGCACCCGTATTGGGTGGTTCACAAATACTATAACCCCAACTTCAAAGGATCCAAGGCCTCTATCCTCCGCAGGCACTGCAATTATGTGTATAGATACACACAATTAAAAATAAAATAACCTTTAAAATGAGTCTGTTGATGGAGTATGAAACTCATGTATCTAGCCCTATGCTTCATTTGATTCTGTTCATCAGAAGAATGCACAGTAAGACATAAACCACTCAAAAGATGCGATTGATTATTTATTACTGTGTAGTATTAACTATCAAGATTAGAAACAGCTAAATGTTTGACAACAGTAATCTGCATAATGAACATGTTGCACACTGTACAATGGTAAAACATGTGCAGTAGATGTCCTAGAGCTACCCATCAGTTACTATTGGCCTGAGGAAGAGCAAAAATCTGACTGTGGNTTCAGCTGACTATACAGTACCTCTGGAAATCTATGGGGCTGGAGAGTCCTAGCAACAGCATCTGCTTTGGATTTCACTAGGACTGATGAAGAGAACTTCTGAATCCAAATACAGCATATAGAGAGTGAAGAAGGACTCAGTAACAGCCCTCCATCAGTGGAAGGCAGGATTACAAGACTGGTGATCAGCTCACAGTTATTTGAGTTCATTGTTGAAGCACATGCTACAGCTACAAAGGTTTGTACATGAAGCTCCTAGGGTTGATTTCTTCTGCCCACCAGCATCAGTGATTTCAGTAATTATTCTTTCTAGCTTCATCCTTTCCTGTCTTCTCTATCTTTCTCTCACTCTTTCCCAAATACACTCTTGGAATCCTGTATTAGCTCTTGCTTCACTTTCAGCAGAAACTGAACAGGAACTTGTACATTTAGTAAACAAAGCAAGGAATTTATTTGCCCACTGTGATGTATCTATTTTTAAGTGAAAAAGAATAAGCATAAAACCAGCACATTACTTCAGTAGAATATGTATTCATATATATTTCTAATATATATTAGTATATATATTTCTGTAGTCTTAGAATTGCTGAAGAAAATATGGGGAGTATGTTTTTGGAATAGATTGGAGGAAGGGGAATACAGGTAGCTATGTTTGTATATTATGACTACTGTAACAAAACTCAATAGATTGGAGGTTCAAAATACACAAATATATTATTTCACAGTTCTGGAGACTGACAGGTAAGTCAAGAACTCAGAGGTGTGGCCTTTATGTTGGTGTATAGTTGGCTGACTTCTCTTTAAGTTTCTTTACAGGGCTTTATTCCTCTGCTCCTGATGTCTTCAGATATCTCCATTTTGTGATATAGCACGCGTATTTAGATTGGCCTACCCTACAACATAGTTTGACTTGATCATCTCTGAAAAATTTCTCTGAAAAGAGTCCCATTTTGAAGTTCCTCAGCTTAGGACTTTAGCACATGAATTGGGGATGTGGCAGAGTTGTGCATATTTTTGTCTATCACAGTGGAGACAGGATAGAGATATGGGTTANCAATTTTTATCTTTTCATGTCTTGATTTAAAATCCTATTTACATAAACTAATTATTAAATTTAATATAATACTAATATATATAATACTAATTTAATAATATATATTATATATATAATATAATATATAATAATATAATATAATACTAATTTCTATATAATAATTGTAATTTCATGAATTCTGAAAGAATCCTAATAATGTCAAGAAGTCATTCTCTGGGTAGATTTTCCAGATGATGACTAGTTATAGTAAAAGGAAAGGACACTGTGGTCTTCACGTATTTCTCCCTACTCTATTTTTCCAGCAGTGTCTGTCATTTCCTATAATTCTTAGCTATAGCACTTGCACTGGCTCAGTAAAGGAAATACACAAAGTGTTTTATGGATGTCTCTGTTTAGTTCTAAGAATAACAGGGCAGGGATTTGAAGCTTGAGTTCTTTTATTTGCATTTCTGTCTACTCAACCTTCAAAGACCAAAGGGTTTCCTCAAACTATAAAAACATTTGTTGTTAAAAAGAGTTTCCCATACTAGTGAGGAGAATTTAGCCTGATAATCAGGTGATGGTAAGTTTACTACTACATGGTGGACACAGAAGTGAGCAAATTGGGAACCCACAGGGCTTCTAGGATCCTAACTATAGTTGTATGCACATCTAGAGGTCTTTCAACAGGTAATTGCCTGGGCCTGACCCAAGTCTTGTAGTCATGACACTCAGTAATGAAACCAGTAAGTCTACTGCCATAGAATGAGAGGAATCTAGACTTGTGTAGAAGGTGATGATGAATAAGAGTAATAGGAACGCAGAATCAAATGTGACCATGAGAACAATCATTGGATTTTATCACTCTAATTTTTTATCTNTCAGTAATTGTAGCTTTTTACTTAAAAAATGCTCACTAACAAGACAGAGTTAATGTTGTTCAGCAAGAATGGATCCTGGTGGTGAGGTGAATGGGCTGAGAATTTTCTTTTGATGATTTCTTCAGATCTTGAGAGATCATAGATGTAAATCAACTATTAGCTCCCAAAATTCCCCCAAATATCCATAGCCCTGCCTGAGTGATTCCTGTGGAAACAGGAAGTCCTTGTCTTGCCTAAATAACTAGACAAGGAAAACCTTGTGAAGAAAGTTCAACAAATGACATATGGAACTGAATTACATGTTACTTATGCTCTTGTATCCTCACAGTGAGTCATCTCTGGGGTCTACAAACCCAAGTGAAGGGAGAACAGGGATCCTAATGGTCTGGAGTAACCTGTGTCAAAGACTCATTGGTAATTACTTCCTTCAGAAGACTTGTAATTCCGTCCACTACGTTTTGTGATCAAGTTAATCCTTTCAATATGTATATTCTATTTACTTAGTAGTGTTAGATTTTAATAGGTATGATTTATGTAGACTGGAGAGATAGCTCATTGGTTCAGAGCACTGGCTGTTCTTGCAAAGGACCTGGGTTCAAATCCCAGCACCCATACAGTGGTTCATAGCTGCCTGCAACTCC
>LZPO01009135.1:0-28410 GCA_001675575.1 Neotoma lepida
GATGTGAAAGTACTGGTAAGCCACCGGCCATGTGGTGATACACAGATTAATAGAAATGGGTTAATTTAAGATGTAAGAACTAGCTAATAATAAGCTTGAGCCATAGGCCAAACAGTTTGTAATTAATATTAAGTCTCTGGTTATTCGGGAACAGACGGGCAGGAGAGATTCATCCGTCTATATCTGTATGCAGATATGAGTGTGTACAGTCTGTGTGTAGATATGAGTATGTATGGTTTAGGCACAGATATGACTGTGTATGACCTATGCATAGATTGAAAGTGGGAGATGTATGTGAGATGTAAGCATGTATGGTCTGTATGCCATGAATGCATGTTCAGATGTGAATGTGTATGATGTGTTTATATGAGCGTCCGTGGTTTGTGTATAGGCATGTGTGTGATCTATGTACAGATATGAACATATGTGGTCTGTGCATGCATATATGAGTGTGTATGTGCAGATAGGAATGTGTATGATCTGTGTGTATGCAGATATGTACAAATATGCATATAGATATGAATGTGTCTGTATACAGATATGAACTGTGCAAACATACCTGGATAGTGCATTCTCTCAGGTTCTTGGGTCACACCTGTGTTCCCACACACTACTATGAGACAGCACAAATGTGTGCATGAGTACAGCCAAGATCTAGGCATTTCCCAGACGAATCACCTTTTGGCAGCTCAGGCTCTGAAGTCTAGGCCCTCCAGCCCACTAAAACCCCCAGACAGAAGCCACAGAGGAGTGTCATGGAGCAGATAACTATACAGAAAGGTCATGGACTTACTCAGGTTGCTGGAAGCAGCCTTGGACACAGAGGCCTGGACACCTTTGGGAGAAACAGAAAGATCCATGAGTATTGAGGCACACAGCTTACAAGGAGACTGAGACAAGCTCCCTCAATCCTCTCCTCTTGTAGTCAGGGTCATCTTTCTGAAGCCCAGATCTGGCCATACCACTCCTCTGCATTGGATCTTTATAAAGCCTCACTTGCATTGCTTTCAGAAGAAAGACTTAAAGACTATCGGGATCTACAAAGTCTCACAGGGCTAGCCTCACCCATACCAGTTTATCTACTACCACTGGCCTAGCTCCCCTCACTTCTCCTACCAGCCTAGCTTCTCCTTAGTCTTCCCCATCACCAAGACTGGGTCTGCTTCCTTTGTCTCTTCAAACTCTGTGTACACTTTCTTCCCATACTTAAGACACCTGCAGTTCTACACATCTAAATGATGCTATTTGGATGGTGTTTCCCCTACTTATCCACAAGCTCCAAGGCAGTGGGATCTGTTCTGCTTATCACAATATACTAAACCACAGTAAGCACCAAAGCATGTCTCTGCAATGGGTGAATGAATGAGTGAGTGAATGACTGCACTACAACTGGTAAAAGAGGAAGATAGACTAGAGAATCCACTGTTCCTCACTCTTCCGTTCCCAGTAAGACCTAAGAAGCCAGTCTCTGCCACCTTGCCTCGTCTCCATTCAGTGACATGACAGAAAAACAGATCTCTCACCTTGCCGTGTGATGGGACCCAAGTTCAGGACACGGGTCTGATCTATGAAGTTCCCACTTCTAAGTTTAGTACCAGAGCAGGTCTGCAGAGGAAGGATGACACAGAAAATCGCCCATGAATGGAGAGGAAGGTGGAATGTGATCCTGGCATGAGAAGTGGGCAGCCAGATCAGAAGAGCATCTTCCTGCCTCATATAGGAGATAGGAGATCACATTCCTGCCCTATCCATTATTGTGTTTGTGGACCTCTCTCAACTTTTCCAGTTGAGAAAATGAGCTAGTACCTCCTTCAGTGAATTTTTGTGTAACTTGAATATGTTAAAACCCCTGGGTTGCACACAGCACTGAAGGTTTACGTTTTTGTTTTGGGAGGTAAGCTTGCAGCTTGCAAATCAGGTTAATTTATCAGCCAAGCCCCCTGAGATCACCACCCCTTCCTGACTGCCAGGTAACCCAGGTGTCCTGACTGGCCCTGCCTACTCTGTCTTGCTGCTCTGTGCCTTTATGTTAAAATAGGAAAATGCCACAGATGCGTGTCCTCCTTTATGCCTTTGGCCAAATGTCTTGGTGATAGAGATGGGCATTCCAGCGGGCTGTTGCGATGGGGGCATGACTCACAGGTTTGCACTGTTCATTCACAGAATCACACAGGTACACCTCGCAGTGCAGGTAGACCAGGTCATAATTTCCCGCAAACCGGAACATCTGAACAGAAAATCTGCCCTGAGGGGACTCGCCATTCTCTATCACCTGAATGGTTGTATCCTCTGTGTGCGGACATCTGAATGGGGAACATTAAAACATACGATGGAGTTGGTTAAACCAAGACTCTGGAGCCCCACTTCCTGGGCTTAAATACCACATCACCACCTGTTAGCTGTGTGACTTTGGGCAGTTCATTAAACCTCTCTGTGCCTCAGTTTCTCCATATGCATATGGGAGTAATGTCAAATGATAATTGTGAGGATTAACTTATTTTTTCCAAGTGCTTAGAACAGAGTGTGGCACACAGTAGGTGCCGCCTGTGTCTGGCTCTAAGTGCTTAGAACAAAGTGTAGCACATAGTAGGTAGGTGCTATTTGTGTCAGGGGCTAAAGAAAAATGATAAAATTCTTCAGCCACAGAGTTGGAACAATAGAGAAGTCCATTCTCATTGTCAAGGAAATATATTCAAGAATCATTAACTATTTTATGCTATCAAATATGTGCCTGTAATAGCAGGAACCAGGGAGTCCAGCCAGCCACTGAACCAACCGCAGAGTGTGTACCCATCTGCAATGCACACAGTGGCATACAAACATATCTGCTAAGAGAAAGAAACCAACATGCAGAAGAAGCTCACAAGCGCCGGGCATTCTGGGCACGTCCTGCACCACGGGCTGCAAAGCCTCTCCCTCACCCCCCCTTCATTTGTCCAAGAGGCTTTTCCTCACTGCATATTTACTTCCAGTTAAGTGTCTGTCTTGCCTTCAGAATTTAAGTTGTATGAGGGCAGTGGATTTCATCTCTTCTCTTCACCATGGTACCCACAAAGTCTGGTAAGAGCAAACTTTCAAAATATCTGTTTGATTTCTCTACAGCCTATTAAGGAAGAATCTGCACCCTTCCAGTTTCAACTGCTTCTTGGCTAACCATGCCTATCCCCTGCTCTTCCTCACCAGGCTCTGGCTGCCTGTTGCTCTGAGCCTGAATTTCCATCAGATTTCTTATATGTTCTGAGTCAGGGATGTCCACTTGGCCCTCCAGTGAACATATGCAACCCTCTTCAAATATAATGCTATATTGTATAAAAATATTTCAAGAAAACCAGTTAAATCAAAGCTCACCTCTTAAAATGTTAGAACATTTGGTATGTGCTTTATATACTTGCAAAAATGCATTAGATAATGCATTACATAATAAGATCTAGGGAGAATCTAATGAAATGATACCTAAAAACTACCTGATAGCATAGGTAGATCTCTGTATTCAGGGTAGGCAAGAATGCTTAATTTAAGCTACAGGATAGTGAACATAAAGATGTATTTTCCCCCATTAATTCTAAAGACATATCCCCAAACCCAATCTATGAGCCCCCAAATAGGACCCACTGCTTTACCTGTTCTCAATAATGAAGTATTTCACAGGGTCTATGGAGTTGTTACTGGGCGTGGCATAGCAGTTGGTCATCAGCAGTACAAACCGGGACAAGTCACCCCCATCCAATATGGTGCCCACATACAGAAAAGCCTCTGTGGACAGCATCACAGAGGGGCCTTGGTAGGGCTGTGTGTAGGTAGGGCTCTGGAACAGCGCCATCCGCACAGTGAACATACCTGTTCCACCCAAGCTGATGTTCAGGGCACTGCAGAGGAAGAAGAGCTGTTAAGAGAACCAGATTGAAAACACTCACAGGTGGCTACCCTTTTAGATCAGCATTCTTGGACAGTTCCCTGCAAGTATCTGTCTGTTTCATTCAGTAGCAAGACTGGCCCCCACACCACTGCTTGGCAAACTTCCGTGAGCACTCAGAGGCAAGGGGTGTTGGGTAGAAGCCCTCTCTGACTGAGTAGTTCAAGCTCCTGATGATGCTGATGTTACAGATCCATAGGCTGTATCTTGAGTCACATGTCTAGGGCACTGCTAGTGACCCCTTCCTACCATCCTCCAAAATAGGATAAATTATTGAGGGACCTGCCTGGACTCCTTGAGTCTCAACCTTCAACAGGTAAAAAGAGATGAGTTGTCTGGAGCTCTATGGACTTGAGTTCTGAGGATCTGTCAAGGTGTTCCTTCCAATACCTACATCAGATTGGGTCTTATGGGTTGTTTTTAATCTAAACACTCACCCTGGTGTGACTTTCACTGTATGATCTCTCACAGGATACAGAGAGAGTGGTGTCACACAAAATAAGGAATATGAGAAATGTCCAGCACAATAGAGAACAGGCTGAGACTTCCTTGAGCCCCAGAGAGGTTTGTTCACATACCTGCTGCTCTCTGGCACCTTGAAGATAGGCCTAGGACATGGCTACATTATTCCAGGGCACTGCCTAGCCAAGTAGTACTCCATCCAATAGCCCAAAATAAGCAAGTCACTGTCACTGACACATCAGCCAAGCACTCTTCCCTGAGTTTGCATCTTCTGGGGCTACTGTAAGGCTCTTATGAGATGTTTCACATAAAGGACTTAACATGATGTCTGGCTTATAGCAAATGCTCAATAAATACTAGCAATTGCAACTGTTATCCTTCCCATCATGAGCATCAGTGGCCTGTGACTCATCATACTCAAAGACTTTGAATTTTATTTAGTAATAGGATTCTACTTTTCACCAAAGTGGATGGAGCTGCCCTGATTCACCTCTCCAGCTGCCTTTCCACCCAAACAAGGCACCTCTGAAAAGCATGATCTGTAAATGCCTCTTTAATCAGGGATATTCAGTTCAGAGAAGGATGGAAGCTGAGATCTAAATATGAGATATGGTTGTCCAGAGTCCCCTCCAGAAACAGGACCACCCAATCCTTCTGAAAAGACAGAGACTGGTATTTGATTCCCTTTGCAGAACATCGTTGTCCTATGAAAAGCCGTGCAAGTATTGTTAAAGCCCCTTGGCAAATGAGGGCAACAGTTAGACGGTTGCTATGGGTTCCAGGTATCATATGGCAGAGCCTGGATTGGAATCTGGGTTCTGGGATTCCTCGATAGGTGTCCCCACTAAGCAATACTGGTCCTTAGACTCCAAAGCCAGTTTCCATTTGTCAAGACAGCTGAAGAGCTCACGGCTGAGAGGCTGAGGGGCTGAGGAGCTCAGGGGGGAAGCCTCGCAGGAGCACTGGAGGCCCCTGATGACCACACACCTGACCATGGGCTGTAGGGACGTCTTCAGGCTGACTTTCATGTCCAGGGGGTAAGAGCATTCAAAGTTGATTCTGATGTTGATGTCACGAATGATGATCTCATTTGCCAGGTAGAGAGTGTTGCTGTACGTGGCATGGGTTTCATTCGTCTGTGTTGGGTGAAGAGGAGTAGGAGAAAGGGACATGAGACCCTGTGCAGGGTTTTCGAGCCAGTGAGTTTGTCTCTGGACTCCTGAAAGCTGCCCTCCCAGTCTGTGTGTTACAATAGCAATGACTTTAGGAGCAGGTATCATATTCCAGATACTGAGATGCATTCTCCTGCTGAACAATTCTACCAATGCTTCCAGTGACCTAAAGTGGGAGGCTGCTGAATCCCTGCTTCATGGATGAAGGGATGGAGGTTCATGGTTCCCTGAGAACTGAGTACGTCCTTACAGAGCATGGGATCTACAAAACCTGAATGGTGGCTATAAAGTCTTCATAAAACCTGGGCTAGTTTCAAAACTGCAGGTTTCCTCCTCAAAACTGAAAAATCATATGCAAGTTATCACTAATTTCATTTCACACTGTCCTTGACAATGGCCATTTCTTCCTTCCCTCCTTTCCTTTTGCTCCTCCCTGTTTTCTTTCCAGGGATGAAGGAGCAGGAGGAAGATAAGTGCCAGCCACACAAACGTTTAATGGCTGCTCTCTGCAGAAGCCTCTGGGGCTCTTCTCAGGATCCCCGGATCAGACAGGCTTGCTTCTGGCCCCAGAGTTAACCTTAGTGATTAGAAGTCATCACTGACAGCCTAGTCCTTCCTTTCCCATCTGTAGAATGGGTAGTCATCCTTATAGATCAAGCTCACACCTAACATCCCTACAGAGAAGTAACAACCCCTCTGTGTTGAAGTTATTTAGTCAGGGTCAAATAACTCACCCAAATATCATGCAAGGTGTGGACCTGGGGCTTAAATAGGCACCAACCACTCCAACCCTGATGTCACCACAGGTAAAAACTTACTCTCAACACTGTCCCACAGGGGCCATCCTGGGTAGGGGTCACCACAGACATCCAGTCTCGTTCACCGCTCTCACTGAAGCCTGAGCACTGACTGTCACTCAGGTACATGAAGACCTTCATAAAGCCCAGATTCTGCAGCTGGCATTTGCTGAGGGAAATCTTGATGTCATTGGCCCCACACTCCAGCCTGTGCTCCAGGAGGGAGACATCTGAAAAGACCAAGGACAACAGGATTAGGAGCCTGTTCCTCCAGGGCCAGGCATGTCCCTGGGGACCCAGAATGCTTGCTGGGCTAGTCGCCAGATGGTAGCACTTAAGATGTCTTGGGTTAATCACAGTCCCCTCTCAGACAAAATCGAATTATGAACATCAGTGTGTGGGTCCAACCACCAACCATTCAGCCTCATGTTCCCTTAAGAGTGGATTGTATACAAAATTTAAAGTAATGTGAGGGTCTTTCACTGGCCCAGCATTAAACAACATAAAACCCAGATGAGAGAAAAAAGAAAACATTAATTGCCATTCTTTGGTACCCTGGCTACATGCAGGTGCCAGCCCCCACCCCCACTGGCAGTGACTCTGATGCTATATGCTGGCTAGTTTCCCTCTTAGACAAAGAGAAGACTCAGAGTTTGGAGTAGGCAATGATGAATAGCTAGAATTTTCCCTTATTTTCCAAGTATTTGGGAGCTGGTGTGATGGCTCAGTGGGTAAAGGTACTTGCTACCAAGCCTGACTACCTGAGTTCAGTCCCTAGAACCTATATGGTAAAAAAACAGAACCAACTCCCACAAGTTGTCCCCCAATCTCCACAGATGTGCCATGGCTCTCGAGCTCCTCCTCACATATACATCACACACACACACACACACACACACACACACACACACACACACACGTTTAAAAATTTTGAAGTTTTTCTTAATTTTTCATTTGTAGTGTTTCAAGTATTTTACTGAAGTACTACAAATCTGTAGAAGTGTAATGACCTCCTTTCCATGGTGTTCCTTTTTACAGTTCACTTTGTGAGGTGTTACTTGCAAATGCAGGGTGACCACCCACACCCTGAATCAAGCTCAAGGAAGCAATCCCACCAAACTGGAACAGAATGTGTGCATTATAACATTCACCACACAGATAATACTCGAATACAAGCAGAATCAGACTGTCAGCATGACAGTGACTCAAGTCTGGAAAAGTCTTAGCCATCTTTAATGACACCCCGAGGAAACAGGCTGAGAGAGGACCAGTGTCACACCCAGCATCCCACACTGGCCCCAGGACTGCTGCAGTCAGTTTCTGATGTGGCAGGTGGCTCGGTAGCTTCTGGTTACTTCTGGTTACCTGGTATGCCTGCCATGGTGTGGGGTCCTCAGAAAGAAGGAACTGGGTAGGAAGAGGTCCCCCAGTCCCTAGTCTCTGGGACCTTTGGAGCCAATTGAGAAGGAGCCCGAAACAGCCCAGGCTCTTAGTGACCTTTCCTTCTCACTGATTGGATATGTGTCCTCTGGTCACAGGCCCACACAAGCACGATCATTTTCTCAACAAATCTCCCTCTGGGCCTCACCTGTGATGTTGAAGTCCTGTTTACACTGGCAGAACCATCTGCCATTATCCGATACGCAATCCTCGTCTACCTTGCACTCTTCGCAAGTCCCCTCCACTGAGCTAGGATCTGCAATATTATCAAGACATACAGTCAACAGCTTGTGCCTCAAGACTCCTGCAGACTAAGGATGTAGGGCGTTGCTCAGCTCACCTGTGCAGTAAGCCAGATTGCATTCAGGGGGCGCAGTCAGGTTGTAAACATGGTAGCCACCTGTGCAGGCCTTCACCTGGACCTGTGTGGACCACAGACAGCAGTGGCCGTTCCAGTGCGCACAGGCCATGCGGCTCACGATGCCCTCGCTGCTCGAAGGATGCGAGCCATTAAGCCACATGGGCGCAGCTGTGTTGCATCGCAGGACCGGCACACAGGTCTCAGCCATGCGCACCCCACCCTGGCCTGTGAACCGGTACCAGCCATGCAGATTTAAGTCGCAGGAGTAGCCAGCACCGTACTCTGAGCTGCGCCAGTATTCGGACAGGGTCTCATGTACATTACAGGGGTCCTCACACACCAGTGCTCCACCTGGGCCCTGGGGCAAGCAGTCCAGACCCGGCCCACAGGAGCCTGGGGAACACTCACAGTGCCAACCATCCCCTTCATAGCCCTTGGGACACACGCATGAGTAGTTGCCCTCCATGTTGACACAGGTGGCCAGGGCATGGCAGTCACTGAGTCCCAGCTCTGTGCACTCATCCACATCAGTGCAGCCCAGCTCAGGTGTCAGACGGAAGCCATTCTGGCAGGAGCATTCATAGGAACCCAGTGTGTTCAAGCAGATGGCGTCAGTAGAGCAATTGTGAGCTCCCGGGGTGGCACACTCATCCATGTCCTCACACACCAGTCCATCACCAATGAAGCCCGTCTGGCAGGAGCATGTCGTGGCCACTCCATCCACCATGCAGGTGGCATTGCTGTGGCATTCAGAACACCTTCCTGTGGACAGAAGAACCCAGCCTCAGAAGCCCAGCACATATTCTTCCTTGCTTCTCAAAGGACTTGTCACCTTACTGACACCCTCAGAACCCACCCATGCAACCTCCCCTGAACAGATTCTTCTACTCACCTAGCAAAGCATGGCCTTCCCCTTGTGCCTTCTTTTAAAATGTCCACATTGCCTCACATCCAAGGGCATAACACACAATATTCCTGATACTTGTGGAGGATGTGTGGTTAAGCTGCCACCCCTTCCCAGCCTTTTCAACAGTTTGTCCCTTCTGCCCAGGTCCCTCTTCTCTGCCTGTTTAGCCTTCACCAAGACCTTGCCCAGTGTCCCTTCTCTCTGAAGCCTGCTCCCAGCCCATATGACAGATTAATCACACGTTGCTTTCAACAGTGAAAAGAAAAAAAGCTGTTGTTTAGCGTCACGTGCTGCATGTCTGTCAAAAGGGTGTGCACTTTTCCTTCTGGAGCTTACCGGATTCTTCCCAAGGGCCCCATTTTAATGCATCTTTATTTACAGACATGAACATTGAGATTCAGAAGGAGTAAGTCCCTCACAAATTGCCAAACATAATGCACACACATAGCATGACCACAGAACATGTGCTTTAACCGTGACCCCACAATTAGATTTAGTGAGGACTCCAGGACTTAAAGGAGAAGTGCCTGTGAGCCACCTGGGGCTTTTCAAATCTCCCGTGGAGCTTGACATGTTTGTGGCTTTACAGTGAAGTGCAGGAAAGGTTCAGAGAAGTTCTAGCCCTTTGCCCCAACATCAGCATCACCCAAACTTTGTTATTAAGTGAGAGTCTTGGGCCCCTTGTTAGAAATACTAAAGCAGAATTTGCATCTTAGCAAAACTTCCAAGTGAGTCCTGGGCACATTACAGCCCATGAAATGGGCTTAGAATAAAGATCATGTCAAGTGTGCTAAAACAGGGATTAAGATTGCTTAATCTTAACTAAAGATTTACTTAATTGAGGATTTAATTAAGCACGGGGAACAGTGCTACACACACATGTACACACACACATGCATGCATACATTCATGCACACTTACTTGTTTCTGATGAGTTACTGTTTCCAGCTACAGTGAACCAAGGGGTTACTACCATCACCACCAGCATCCAGGTCAAAGAGAACAGCGGCCTCATCTTTCCTGCTCTTCCCTCTAATTCTGGTCCTGGAAACACCTGCACAAAGGCAGTGATGGATTAGGTGCTTCCCCTGTGTTTCTGATGCCTGAAATCCTGAGAACAGAGATGAGTGAGGCATATATGTGATCTAACTTCCCTCTCCACAGACAGAAGGAATGCATTGGTTGTGTACCATTTCTATGGAGCAGGAAAACGGCAGTGCTGTAGCTCTAGCTTTGGTGGGCTTCTGAAGCCTCTGTGGACACACCCTTACTCCTTGTCCATGCCCTGTACCTGTCTACCCAAGCTCCATGTACTGCACATTTTGAAGAACTGAATCTTTTGTTTGGAGCAAAAAGTCACAAGATGGGGGTGGTGCTTTGTACTCACAACCTTGTCAGAGGCAGCTTTGGGTTTATATAGGCAGTTCTTGATTATCTGAACTTACAATTTGCTCATGCCTACTTATTCATTCAACAAACGTTTATTGATTGGCTACTGTATGCCAAACAAGGAGCTAGATACCAAGGGAGAATAATGAATACAGCCTACATCTTCACACGAGTCATGTAAAGAAATGACACAAGATAAGGAACTCTAGAGATGATTAACTTAACAATAGTACATATTACTGTTTTCAAAATGGTTGTGATTGCAAGAGGTAAAATAATTCTAGGCAGATGTAAGTATTACCCTAAATTTTACAGCAGCAAACTAGGATGGCATTAGAAGTAAACACTTGGGAACTGAGCTGAAACAGAGCCCAGTCCCGGTGTTACCTATCACAGCACTGTGACACCAGGTGATGCGTTCTAGTTTTCTCATCTCTTCCACCAACTGGTATATCAGAAATGTCAGGCCTAGTTCTGTGCTCAAAGAAGCTGTGTGTAAGAACAAATGTTCTCAGGGCTGGGGAGATGGCTCAGTAGTCAAGAGTGCTCACTACTCTTGCAGAGGACCTGGATCAGGTACCCAGCACCCATATTAGGCAGCTCCTAACTGTCTGTAACTCCAGTTTTAGGAGATCCAACACTCTCTAGCTCTGAGGGTACCCGCACATAAATGTTGCACATAAATTCATGCAGTTACACACACAATAACATAAATAAAAATAGTAAATATTTTTAAAAACAAATGTTGCTTGCTGACATGGTCTATTTAATGAAGAAAATTCTAAAAGAAACCACATGATCTCACAACCCACTGGTGTAGCATCCCTGTGGCTAACTAAGATGACATACACAAAGACCCCCACACATAGCAGATACTTTTGTACACTGACATAACTCCAGTACCTAACACATAGTTTGATTCAGGAATACCACTGAGTGAAGGAAAAATAGCTAGCATGGCTATTTCAAAAGCTTTGCCTCACAGAGAAGGGAGTTGACATGTCACAGATCACAAAGTTGATAATCAGTGGAGTAATGAATCTTGCCGCTCTGATCTCAGTGTCCAGACGCTAAATTTCCTCTCCCACCTCCTTGAAGGAGAATGGGAGTAGATAGAGAAGTGGATACAGGAGATGACGGCTCCAGTTAGCCTTACCTGAACCCAGGAGGACAGGACTGGTCCATTCATAAGTAAGTGCTTCTGATCAATATATAGACATCTGCCCCTGGCTGGCACTCTCTCCACCAATTATTCTCTGCATCTGCTCCTTGGGATTGTTTCTGTGGGGGTAGAATTTTTCTTTCCTTTTGGCATAGTGTTCACCTTTTCCAAGCCATGAGACTGTTGTTATTTTTTCCCTAATAGTTAGAGATACAAAATGATTGAAATTGGGGGTCACACCTCTACCTGGAAATACAAGGTCTCTGTTTTTCACCTTTTGGCAGCAAAACATTCCTCAGTTAGACATTAACTGGCAAATCTGTGCCAAGGTGCTGGGCTTTTTCTTGGTCCTGAGCAAGGACGAGGTGGGACCCAAGGCCAAGGGGCCAGGCAGAAGACAGTATATGAAGCCACCCTGTGTTAGGATAAAAGGAATACTTGCTATGAAGTCTGGAACACACACTTCAGATCAGCTCTCTCCTCTAGAGTCCAGATAGAAGCAAGAGAGTCACTGAGAATGATAGCAGGCCACAAGACTGTCTGGACATCCTCTGTCAGACAAGAAGGCTGAAGTCCAAACAGTGGAGCTTCCTTGGGCTGAGTTTGCCTGGGTCACCATGAGTTGTATCCCAGGGAATTTAACTTTTCTCTTTCATATGACCATTTTGTTCACCTCTCCATGAGCAGCAGAGGTGGTTAACAGAGATGATGCAAGTGGAAAGATATGGTGATGTTTGATTCAAGTCAATTCTGTGATAGATGCTTTGCTGATACGGAGTCACAGAGATAAAGTCACTAGAGATGGAGCCACAAGCCACACCTCCTGACTCAGTCCCATGTAGATGACAACCCAAAACTTGGTAGAATAGATGTCAGTATGTTGAGAAAAATCCAATACATGTACACTTTAACTATGTAGGAAGCATAACTATGACAAAGACATTGACTTTCTTGGGACGGCTCTTATTCTGTCCCCTTCATAATTTCCTAGAAGTGAAAGTTCTGGATCAAAGCAGTGTGTACTTTTAAGAATATTGATAGTTCTTTCCAAACAGTATCCCAAAGGTATTTTTTAAATGAATTTATAAGGACTGAGGATGTAGCTCAATTGTTGGAATGCTTGTCTAGCGTGCACAAAACCTTGGGCTCTGTCCTTGGCACAGCATAAACTGGGTGTGGTGGTACACATCTGTAGTCAGAGCATGAGAGAGTAGAGACAAGAGGATCAGAAGTTCAAGGCCATTGTCAGCTACATGTTGAGTTTGAAGTCAGCTTGGGCTGCATCAGACCCACCACAAACAGTACAATAAAATAAAACAACAACAATAATAATGTATAACCTACCCTCTAGTCCAAATTAGTTCTGAGTATAACTTTAGTGCCATTTTGACCAACTTTCCATCTTTTTTGCCAAAGTCAATGAGATGTATCTTCCTGTTTTCTTTTGCAGTTTTTTTTTCTTTTTTATGAAAAAGAACATTTCTGCCTCATTTGTTTATTTGCCACATATTTTTCTCTTTGTAACTCTGGTTATTGGTGCCCTGTGCATTTCTTACAAGGCCCCATGTAAGATCTACTCTGGTATCTCTCCTGTATTTAAAGATTTTTCTGTGGCTTGCAGAGTTTTCTGGCAAAGCTTTAGGCACGAGAAAGGAGAGTTTGGGGTAGTGTCTATTCTTAAGAGCTAGCACCGTGTTTTCTGGTTTCTAGATTTTATGCTTTCCAGTCTTAGTGCTTGGCTAGTCCTGGGAGGACAGACTTTCCTGGACTGACTAGTCGCTGGAGATGGCAAACATTTTGCCACAAAGAGCCTTTCCTATGTCAACCAACCACTCCAGAGCCATACACTGTCTCCTTGGTTGCACTGTCAGGAAGGGCTACTATAGCCTGCTCTGATCACCCCAGGAAGCCAGCTGGGACCCAGAAAACTGAATACAGCTGCCATTTCCCAGAACCCACTGAAATTCAAGAAACCAATCAGTCATAAACTTGCTTAGCCCACCCTCCTTTCCCACCTGAAGAAACCTCAGTAGGGTACTAGGAAAGTAACTCAGTCACTAAAGTGTCTGCCACACAAGCTTAAGGACCCGTGTTCAGTTCCCAGCACTCGCATGAAGAGCTGGGTGTGAGGGTGTGCACTTGTAATACCAGCACTGGGAGGCAGAGACATGTAGATCTCTGAGGCTTGCTGGCCATCCGGTATAGCCTACTTGATGAGTTCCAGGCCCATGAGAGACCCTGCCTCAAAAGCAAGGTAGATAGGCCCTGAAGAATGGCACCCAAGGTTGGTCTCTGGCCTTTACATGCTCACGTGCACATGTATGCACACTAGCACACTACACATACACACACAAAGAAAAAACAAAGACTTGTGCATACCTGTCCCTCCCACTCCTTTCCTGACCCCTCTGGTAGTTCTGCATGTACCTTCCTCCCCCATCCTCCTGGCCTCCATTGCATGCCATGCCCCCTTATTTTAGGATTTACGAACATAACAAACTACTTTGTTGATGACAGTGTCACCTTGCCATTGGCCTTGCCCTATCATCAAAATGCTAAAACCCACATTTTAAGACAAGAACTATCCTTGGTGTGTCTCTATCAGTCATTTTCTTGCTCATCCTGACCCCCTCAATCCCCTCTCGACAGTTATGCACATTAGATGACTTCCTGGCATCCTTCATGGATGCTATTGGTCCCTCATCTTCTCAGGCTACCTGCATCTCTTCCCCTTGGGCTGAAGATCACATCATTCACTTCTTGGGAAGATCCCTCTCTCCTCAGATGCTCCAATACCTTCCCTTATCTCCTTCACTTATTCCCTCCTCCTTATATAGACTAACCTTCAGAGACACTCATTTGATCCCACACTTGCCAAGCTATTTTATACCCTACTTTTCATGACCAAGTTTCTCAAAGGATGTATATACTCTCAATTCACACCAGTATGCTTTCTGAAGTGCCAGCTCCACTGAAATTACTCCATGCCACCAAAAACATACATGCTGCCAAATGCAGTATTAGTCCTCACTCAGTACATACTTGGTTTTGAAGGAGACTTGGGTCCCTTGAAATACTCTTCTCTTTTAACTCACCATCACAGACAGGGCATTTGATTTGAATGATATGACAGCTGTTGCTTACCAAGTGCTTCTCTTGGGTCAAGCAGTGCTTTTTCTTTTATTAAAAATAGATTTTTTTATATACAATATACTTTGATTATGGTGTCCTCTCCCCTGCTCCTCCCAATTCCTCTCATCTCTTGTCCCATCTGGGTCCACACTGTTTCTATGTCTCATTGGTAAGCAAACAGGTGTCTAAGGAATAATAACAAAATAAATAAAAAACAAACAAATCAGAAAATGACAAAACCACCAAATAAGAAAAAAAAGCCAAATAAAAAGCATGAAACACATATAAGTGCAGACACACACACATTTACATCCTCAGGAATCCTGTGAAAACCCCGAACTGGAAACCATAATAAATATGCAAAGGACCTGTAAGATAGGAAGGAAAAAAATTCCTTAACATTATGAAACAAAGAACTCCAAAAATAACGTTAAGTTCCTTTTGTGTTGGCCATCTAGTGCCGGGCATGGGGCCTACACTTGAGTGGTTTGTTTACCTAATGAGACTCCCTTGAAGAAAACTAATTTTCATTTGCAAGTGGTTATCAATTGGAGACAGCTTCTGGGTTAGGGGTGGGGGCAAGTGTCCCCTTCTCCTTTAAATTCTAGAATCCCATTGGGTGCAGACCCGTGCAGGCCCTGTGCATGCTGCCACAGTCTCTGGGAGTTCATATGAGCTCCCTCCCTGTTGTGTCTAGGAGGTCTTGATTCTTGGGTGTCCTCCATCCCTTCTTGCTCTTACACTCTGTCTGCCTCCTCTTCTGCAGGGTTTGCTGAGCCCTAAGGGGAGGGATTTGTTGGAGACATCCCTTTTAGGGTTGAGTGTTTCAAGGTAGCTCACTCTTTGCATATTGTCTGGCTATGGGTCTCTGTATTTGTTCCCATCTGCTGCAGGAGGAAGCTTATCTGATGACGGCTGAGCAAGGCACTGATTTAAGTGCAGCAGAATGTCATTAGGAGTCATTTATTGTTAAGTCCTTTTAATAGAATAGCAGTATTTGGTTTTCCCCTAGGTCTCTAGCCTATAGGGTCTCAGGTTCTTGCCCACTCAAGCACCACTGAGCATGGGTTCCATCTCATGGGCCTTAACTCAAATTAGATATTGCTTGGTTACTCTCACAAGCTCTCTGCCACTATTGCACCAACGTATCTTGCAGGCAGGTTACTCTCCTATGTTGAAGGGTTTGTGGCTCCTTTGGTGGAATACAGAGTACCTTCTAGGACCATGAATACCAGTCTATAGAGGCGAAGGCTCTATGTAGGCACCAGCTTGATTTCTCCGTGTTCAATGAGTTGTGTAGGTATTGTCTTCAGTAACAGGGCTTACTATCAGCTTGTGGAAAGCCACTCAAAGCCTTAGCAATAGCATGGGTTGTTTGGAGTTTCCCATAGAACCCTTTTGGCCAATAACTGGATTGGATGTTCTCATCCCTGGTATTGGAAACTTCATTTTGTGACAAGAGATGTCCAGACTTTGTTTTATGTTGTCTCGGTGAAATAGGAGAGAAGACTGAAGTTCAGAAAAACTGAGTAAGTTCCCAAGGTTACAGAGGTAGCTAGTACTCACTGCAAACTAAAGCCTAAATTCTATTCAGATTCACCACTTCAGTCAGCTTTGTTTCCTGAGGGGTAAAGAACATTCATTCCATGCTTAGCCACAGAAGAGTCTTAGAGTGACAGCTGGTTCTATCTTTTTCAGTAGGCTAGAGTTGAGGGGATGGTGGCTTTTGAGAAACTGAGCAGACAGAACAGAAGGGGTTCAAGTGACTGGTAGATACATTGGGAAGGGACAGGAAATGAGCCAAGAGAGAAGCCCTTCCCAACAGAGGGGTATCTGTGCCCCATCTCTCGGCTGTTTCTCCTCTCCCCACCTCTGAGGCTCCAGGTGCACCTGTGGAATGTGCATGTTGCAGCCTTGTTCTCCATCTAACTGCTTCCGATACACGTGATTTAGTCTCAGCAGCCCCCATGGACCCCTCCTTTGACAGGCAGCCACATGGCTGTAAGGTAGAGGCAGGTGAGTTTTGCATCGTGTCCTGAATACTAAAACCTATCCCCATAGGGGATCTGGCTCCACTGAGTTCCAGGGCCCCAGGCTGTTCCCTGCCTCACCTGGATGTGAACAAGTCAGGTATGGGGGGTGGGGGCTGCTTCTAGGGGTCTAAAAACACAAATAGACTTTGCCTTGTGTAATAGGTGGAAAGTACAGAGGCCCAGAGGGCTTTTAGAATGCACAGTCCCTGTAATAATCCCCCTTACTTCTCCCTAGAAGTCCCATTAGCCCCCAGTGAAATGAATCATATAATCAGTATGAATATGAAGGACTAAATAATGACCCCCAAATATACTGACATCCTAATCCCTGGGACCATGAATACTGCTTTGCAGAATGAAAAATATTGTGTGGGTGTGATTAAGTTGAGGAGAGAGAGATGGAGCAGGATCCTAAAGGTTGGATGTGATCACAACAGTGCTTAGAACACGGATGCAGAGGAAATGAGATGTGAGATTGAAACATAAGCTCAGAGTGATTCCAGGAGAAAGCACAAGCCAAAGCATACCGGCAGCCACCAGGAGACTGCACGGCAAAGGCTTCTTCCAGAAGGCACCAACCCTGATGAACCTTGATGTTTAACCCAATGTGAAAAAAAAATTGAGATAGGATCTTACTAGGCATCTCAGAATTATAAATCATAACCCCCCTGCACCTGTCTCCTGAGCACTGGAATTACAGGTGTGCACCAAGTCTAACCCATGAAATTGATGTCTGATTTCTAGACTCTCAAACCATTTGAGAATAAGTCCATGTGTCTTGAGTCATTAAGTGTTAGTCATTAGTGTGTTAAATATAGTTAATGCAGACCAGCCTGGGCCTGGGGACAATTGTTCTCACCTCTTCCCTTGAGGATAACTATGAAATCATGTATCTCCCAGAGAAAGGGTGCTATGTGATGATTCCACTTGTTCCAAGGACATTTTTTATTGAGCATCTATATGTACCATGCAGAACACACAGCTGGCACTAAGAAAGCAGTATCTCTGTATTTGTAGGTCTGGTCGTGCTGGGGTGGTAGCAAGCATTGTACAATCACTTGATGAAATAGCAAAGTGCTTTCAAATATTAGTGTCCTGAAGGGCCTCTTAGACGTGGCAACATTTAAGATCTGAATGATGAAAACACCGCTGTGTGAAGATGGGGCAGGGGGCGGGGGTAAGTATTCTGAGGACATGCACTCGGATAGAGGGAACAACCCCATGGGGAGAATTTGTTGTGTTCAAAGAATACATGAGAAATGTGGATGGTGCATAGGAACTGGGGGAACTGGGGAGAAATAGATCTGCAGGGCTGGACCTCTCAAGATGCTGCAGGAATAAAAAGAAGGTTGGAAACAGTCTAAGTGCCATGAAGTTAAGGATGGCGACGGGGCAGACACAGTAGGCACTGAGAACTACAGTCTTGAAAATATCTCTGCAGTTGTAGGAATGTGGGGTGTGAGGGGGAAGTGGAGAGAGGACGTGTAGAATATCAGGAGAGAGATGAATTCTGAGTCTTCTGCTCTCAAGAAATGGTGGGCTGCTCTCAGCAACACAGGGATGTAGGTGGAGTCACGTGGGAAGAAGTAGGCAGAGTCACATGGAAAGAGCAGGGTGAGTCACGTGAAAGGAAGCAGCTGGAGTCACATAGGAAGTATGTGGGGTCACATGGAGGGGAAACAGCTAAAATCAGTGGATCACCATGTTTATAGTAGTAGGAGAAAGACCACAGGGGATAGTTCTGTCATGAGACTACTTGATGGTGGGTCACTTACTGGCATGTAGACATTTAGAGACAAGCTTGGAGTTGGAGCTCTCATGGTGCCAAACTGCACCATAAGCCTGCCAACACACTTCATTTGTGAGACTCTGCCAAACTCCTGAGGGCCCAATGAGCAGGGGCTGGCATGCACAGTGATGAAGCAGATGAGGTCTAGAGTGGTGTAAGAGATACCCGACCCTCAACAGTCCTCAAACTGTGTGATGCTGAATGATTACTCATCCTTTTGTGCCTCCACTTCCTCGTCTGCAAATGGAGGACAGTGAAGCTGGCCTCTGGGGATGGCGGTGAAGGCTGGGGAGTTGTGAACACTTACTCAGTATTGCCACCATGGCTCCGCTTGCAGCCCTGGCTCAATTCCAGGCCAAGTGGCTCTTCCCGTTAGCCCCAATCAGGAAATGAGTAAAGAAGATCAAAGACATTCATGGACTTTATTGTCTAGCCCCCACCCACCCACCCACCCTACCACATGATATATGGCATTGTCAGAGTAGATTTGCTCAGAAACTGATGGCAGGACCTAGAATTAGGCTCCTTCCTTCTTGGATTCCAAGAAGCTAAAGTTCTTCTTTGACTTCCAGTTTCCTCCCTGGTGGAGGCAGTTGCTTCTCCTGAGCCACCTCCTCTTCCTCCTCCTCAGCTGTTTCCTTCCTTCCCGCTGGCTCTGCCAGCTTGCTTATGCTCTCCAGCATGGGTGACTCTTTCACTTGCCTGTCTTGTTTGCTTGCATCCTCCAGCTTGGGCAACTGCTGCTCAGGCAAGTTCTCTATGAGCTGGGTCTCTGGCTCAGCTATCACTTCCTCCTCTATCTCTTCATTTTGCTCAATGGACAATAGCTGTTCAAGAAAACGTGAAGACAAGAGAGGGAAGGGGAAGAGGAATAAAGAAATGTGTGTGATCATTGTGGTGACAACTGGTAAGGCTGTTCTGCATGAGCCCAGAAAGAATCATATTTGGCTTAAGTGTCCTCATAGCTACAAGTGAGATGGCAAAGTGCCCAACTATGGCTTTGACCCCCTCATCAGGAGGCACACTTCTGCTATGACAGGCGTGGCTGCCTAACCCCTAATGCCAGGGCAAAGCAGGTGACTTTGGCTTAGTTAATGAGATCCCTCTCCAGCACTCATGTTGCAACTACTGAAAAGCAGATCTTCTCTTTTTAAACGGGGAGGAGGTAAGTTTGGAGTCATGGGGTCACAGTCACCATTTATGGGAAAGTGATTGCTTGAGGAAACTGCCAAGATGGAAGAAAACATATGGGAAGACAGAAAGCAGATGTGAGCTTCTGGATCCATCTGTGCCAAATGTCCTACTAGGGAAATGGGAGAAACACCCATTGCTGCTGAAGCAGGTGACGAGTGTCTTTGATATTAGCAACGAAAAGCACCCTAACTGATTCAGATGGCACCTTCTAGCTCACTGTGGCATGGTTAGGAGGAAGGGGAGACTGTGGTCACATCCATCAGTACAGTGTTGCAAGAGGTCAGACTTTCACTGAGACATTTGATTACCATTTCAGGAAAAGTGACAAGCAGGCTGTTTTGTAGGCTGTATGTTTCTTCAGAGTTGTTTTCTAGTGACTGCCATTTCTACTGCCTTGTGACAAATTCCCCTAAAATAACCAGTGAGCTCACTCAAAGTAGATGGTTGTCCCTGCAGACTCAAAACGATCTCCAGGAAGAATGAAATAATTGATAGAACTCAAGGCATAATTTTTAGATGGGTCGTTGGCTTCCTGGTAATTGTGTGTAGGAGAGAAGACCCAGCCTGTAACTGTGCCCCTTACCTCATCTTCTTCCTCAATCCTAATCTTGACATGGCGTTCCAGGAAGTCACAAAAGCCCTCCATGGTGTGTTCTCCTTTATACAGGACAGCCTAGGAAGACAACAAAGCAGGGTTAAGATGGGAGCCTCTTCTTGTAAGTTGCTTGTATAGTGTCAAAAAGAAACTCAGGATCAAATTCCTATCTGGACCTACCAAAAACTGCCTTAGCCTCTGGGAGCCTCCTTTCCCTTGGCTCTGAAATAAGGATAAAAACTCTTTCATCAGAGGAGATGAAGAAAGGCTCAGATATGAACTATAAAGCCACATGTTATAGCTCTAACCCTTGGCTGTATTACTTACCAGCATGGTCTGCTCACTGAACTTGTGACTAAGTTTCCTCATATGCTATTAATTTCAGGAGCTTCCCCACAGCGTTGTTGGATTAAATGAGCTAATATAGGAAATGTGCTTAAAGCAGTATTTGGCTTATGGTAAGTACCACATGCATTTGCTCAGGAGTAGCTGGTATTAGTAGTGTTAAAACAATAATAAGAAAAATAGCTGTAATTTTATTAAACACCTACTGCATGATCAGCATTCATTCATAATAGTTTCCTTTCCTTTGCGGGTCTTTAAGGGGATTAGAAAGCTACTTACTACCCACTGGTTGTTTAAGCTCTTTACAGTATAACTTAAGATTGGTGACAGCCTCATCCTGTCAATCTAATCTTATTTTCTCCAGCTTCTCTACATGTACCTTCTGCACTGGGATGGCATCTCGCAGTGCCCTGGTCATCCTGTCCACCTCATCACTCAGGTTACACATCCTACTTATAGAGTTCTTGACTACTCCTTTAATTTAAATCCCCACCATTCTCCAGAGTCCCAAGTCTGCATGGAGACTTTAGCTATATCTCTCCTCCAGATTCTTCTCTTCCGTTCCATACACAGCTGGACCCATGTCATTATGACTTTGCCTCCCACTCATCCACTCTTGTCTGGAGTGAGGACCTTGGCTCATGCCCCTTTGATTGATACCCTTCCCTATCAATAGAAAGTATGTTCCACCAGCCCTGGTGATGGTTGCACAAGAACCAGAATGCCCAGGTGTAAAGAGGATTGTTGACGTCTGGCACACATTCTTTAATTTGGTAGCATTCCACCCCCATATTCCTATAGATAGCCCGGTACTTGATTCTCTGTAGCTTGTGCCGAGCTCAGCCTAAATACTAGAAAACTTATCACTGTCCAATCAGAACATCCACATCCATTTGACACAAGGATTGGTCAACAATAGCAATGGACTCAAGTTGTGTGCAACTATAACAAGTCTCAGAACTTCAGTGGGACATGCTGGAAAATACTCTGAGCTTGAACACGAGAGCATACTAGGGACTGGAGCTGAGAATGTTCAGTAGATGGCTGAGCTGGAGAGATGCTGAGTTCCTGGGGATGACACAACATTTTCAGTTATGTGGTCCCAAGAGCCCCTAACCTCTTGTGAGTCGGTAGGGAAAAGCCTGAAGAACGGGTACTGATCTGGATTCTCCAGCTGGATGTCATTTGCTGTTATGTCAATCTTGGCGATGATGACGGTGGAGTGGTTTTGATACTTTATTCCCAATTCTTCCAACAGCGGTAACAGTGCCTTGCACTTCTCAGACCAAGGTGCATCTGCAAAAGAAGGCTCTTGCTCAGCTCCCACTGTCCAGGACTCTGAAAGCTGATGCCACATAGCACCACTGTGTTCTTCTCACCATGCATCTACTCAGCGAACCACACACTCTGTCACTCACGTCATAGGTGATTCATGCATCTCAGTACATGATCACTATTAAGTAAATCAGAATAAAAATTAGCCTAGTCCTGTTCCTCCCGGACATTAACATTTTCCAATGTGTTAATATGTTCTTTAAAAAAAAAACAAACTTACTTTTGACATAGTGTTCCACTCCAGTTGAAGAGAAAACCAGGGAAAGTATTTATGCTGCTGTTATGTCTGAGAGAGAATGTGTGTGTTTATAGCACAGAAGTTAAGCTACTTGACCAAGGTCACCCAGAAAATTAAGCAAAAGGAATAGGACTTGAAGAGAGGTCCTTGGGCATGATTGTACTACAAATATAGCATAGCATAATGTTACATAATATATATTAATACATAACAATATAACATGCCTTTCAGTCCTTTGGAAGAGAACATGCCCAAAATACTGAACAGGTATGCTCTAAAATTGTGACAACTACCCTTGGCAAGGGACACTGGCCTTTCTTGTGGAAAGTTCCTTGAGCTTTGAGTGGCCAGACAGCTAGCCCTTTGGAAAGAGACCAGAGCACAGATCCAAAACAGGGAAAGCCAGACCTCACTGGTTTGCCCTCATCTGAAGCTCAGAACTCAAGAGTTTTACTCTGTGGGAGGAGTGGCCCCAGAGGCCCTGACATTGTACTTTTGCAAGTCCATCTATCCATTTACCAGCCAAGTGCCCCCTGTGACCAAAACTCCTGCCTATAGCATCCAGAGACCCCCTGGAGCCTGAAGGCTAGGAACACAGGGGATAATGGCTGAAGCCCTAGGGTGCAATCCAACAGCCCTACTTCCAAGAAAATGAGGCTGGTCTTGCCTTTTATCAAAAGCAAATGAGTGTTCTCAGAACTCAGTGTGTCAAGTAAGTACAGAAAGGCTGCCCCAGCTCTGTGATGAAAGGGAGCAGATTGCTGTGACCCAGCTGCTCAGCTCTCAGAAGCACTGTCAGTGGACAAGGATCTGCTTCATGGAGGTTGTAACGGGGTGCACGATGGAATCAGCACAGGAATGGCTTAACTTTTGGTCTTAGCACTTACCAAGTGACCTTGACCTGTGTCACAGAGAATGCCACTGTGCCTTCCTCACAGCCTTGCTGTAATATTCCACATGCTACACTTAAGCCTAGCTCAGTGTACAAGCTCACTAAATAGTACCTTTGCCTGTCTGAAGTAGCTTTGAAGTCACCTTCTCCAGTGTCTCATGGAGAGAAGGTTCTAGTTTGGGGGGCTGGCATATAAACTAGAGAGGACAGGAAGGGGTCACAGTCCTTAGACAAGCAGTGGGGATAATTATAATGGAATTAACAGCAGTCATCACTTGTGGAGTGCTTGCAACATGCCGTACACTATACAAAGTCTCTGATATGAAACATTTGTGCCCCCACTTCACAGGGGCCATTAAATGAATCATAAGGCCCAAAGTAGGGAATTCTAGATGATAGTATGAATGTAGGTGCTGGAGCCAGACTGAAAATGTGCAAATCCTATTTCCAACAAGTAGTAATACTGGGAATGTTTCTTCACTGAGGTTCTGTTGAGTGATCCATACATGGAAGGCAGAATAGCAGCTGCTTCCAAGAGGATATGGTAGGGAATTAAATGACATAGGTAAACAATGACTCAAGCCTGAGTCCTAACTTACTGTTGCATCCAACAAAACCATGTTAGCCACCAGTGTTTCTGTTACAAATTGTTATAGGACTGGATTATGTGGAAAGGATTCATACATGCTAAAAATTAGTTCGGGGGCACCAAGTGGCTGCTGGTGTCTTGATCTTAACAGAGAGGAGATAATCTTTAGCATGGTTTTAGAGTTTATGGGTTTGGAGACTGCACTGCCCAAGAATTCAGAAGCAATACTTGAAAAGTAATATTGGGGCCCTCAGCCTCTCATTGTCTCCAAGGAGATACTTACAGAACATCACAAACACATCCTTCTCCTTATCCAAGACAACCACATTGAAGTTCTTCCCCACGAGCTTCTTAACTGGCCCTTGGTCCCAATATTTTGGAATATCTTCACTGGTTTTGTGTTTCTAGGAAGCAAATTTAAGAGGTCTAACACCCCATCCCAGCAAAGAACAAGCAGCTGGGGTCCCCCGACACCACCCTCAATTATAGAGCTGAGGGGGGGTCAGAGCACTCAGGGTGGGCAGAGCACTGAAGGGAATCAGAGCCCTGAGGGGGAGTTAACGCTTTGGGCTGTAATTTATCCACATCTGTGATTCTCAGGATTCTCAGATGACAGTAGAACTTGTGTCATTGGGACTGCTTGAAAACAACAGATGTCCCCAATAACTGTGAGAGTCAAGACCAAGGTATTTCTGTGCCAGCTTCCCCCAACTTCATTTCTATTTTGTTTCTTGGCTTTCTTTATCTGTACTGATAATCAGTTGGCCCCAAAGTCTAACTGTCCTCCACCTCAGGCTGGTATGTTCTTCCCACTGCCTGGAAGGCCTTCTCCAAGTTTTACTCTCCTTCCTCCATCTAGTGAACTCAAATTTATTCTTCAAGATGATAAGTTCTTTGAAATGTCTCCTTGTGTTACTTTCAGAGCATTATCAATTCCTTGCCTATTTTTCTGTCACGCTAGAGGGTGCCTTAAAGGAACCTTTTCTCTTTTCATCCATTTCCCCTTCCCAGGGTGATCCATGCATCCCTCTTAGAATCCTCCTTGTTAGCTAGCTTCTCTGGAACTGTGGGTTGTAGTCTGGTTATCCTTTGCTTTATATCTAGTATCCACTTATGAGTGAGTACATACTGTGTTTGTCCTTCTGAGTCTGGGTTACCTCACTCAGGGTGAGGGGGGTGGGCAATGGAAGGTAGGAAATGGGGGATGCAAACATAAGGGAACAGGATGGTCAAGCTCGAACAGGGACAGAGTGGGAGAGCAATGAAAAAGGAACCATGATAGAGAGGGACATCATGGGGATAGAGAGAAACCAGGAGCTAGGGAAGTTCCCAGAAATCAACAAGGATGGCCCCAGTTTAGACTACTAGCAATAGTGGAGAGGGTGCCTGAGCTGGCCTACCCAGGAATCAGACCGGTGAATACCCTGACATCATAGAGTCTTCATCCAGTAACTGATGGAAGAAGATGCAGAGATCCATAGCCAAACACCAGGCTGAGCTCCAGGAGTCCAGTCGAAGAGAGAGAAGAGGGATTCTATGAGCAAGGGACTTCAAGATCATGATGAGGAAACCTACAGAGACAATCAAACCAAACTAGTGGGAACTCATGAACTGTTGACCAATAGCTGTGAAGCCTCCATGGGACTGGACTAGACCTTCTGCATAGGCAAGATAATTGTCTAGTTTGATCTCTTCTTCATCAAGTGTTGGCACATAGAAAGAGCTCAGTAAAGAATTTTTAAATGGACAGAAAGAATGGATTCATCAGTTGTTTTGACTTAAAGAAAGTTTTAGAAATCTTATAATATATTTTTCTATACCAGCACTGACTTCTGGGTATCTCTTGAGTCTATAACTTTTTTTTCCATTTTCCCCGTGACTAAACTAGTCTAGATGGCCCATACTTCTCACATGGATTCCCCCACACCTTCTCCAAATCCTCCATGCCTTTACTTTCTACAGTTAGGGCTCTATCTTTATCATGGAGAGCTGTTTTCTCCTTGCATATGAGATGCCAAATCTTTAATATACTTATGAAGTCCTTGCTGTCAGTCTTCTGTCAAACACTTTAGCTTTTCTTTGTGGTACTAAATCCTTCCTCTACCTCATAGCCTCTGGAAATGACTTCCAGGCTCTTTCACTGGATGCATAAAGGTGGGGGGAGACTGAACACGGAAGATGAGCAATGATATAAACAGCGAAGAGTTAGGACTAGGCAGATCAGGCAGAGATCGTTGGTCATGTGGAGGATGCTTATCTGTATTCCAGGAGCACAAGAGAACGTGTTGGCCTTTGAATAACACCTTACATCTACTGGAGGGAAGAGGAGGCTAGGGAGAGTCTCAGGTACATTGTGGATGTGATAATGGAAGTGAGGTTCTCTTTCCTTGGTGATATATGGGTAGAGTGCTGAGCTGAGAGTGAAGGTAAGAATGAGACTAGAAGAGAAATTGACCTAAAGGTAAAGAGATAAATACCTCAGAGGGATTTAGACAGAGATGCTGGGGCATTTCTTGGTAGAGGGAAGTTTGGTTGGTGTGTCCACAAGGTCAGTCAGTCTCACAGTAGAGTTGCTCTTCTCCAACATTACTGTAGAAGGAGTATAGAACTTAAACGGGCTCAACAGGAGTTGGATTTTTGCTTGGAGCTATATATACCTTCTATTCCTTCTATACCTTCAGAGTGTAGAAGTGGAACATGGAAAAGATGAGGAAGTTATCAGAGTGACAAACCATAGACTTCAAGTTCATGGAGAAGGCACCAGAGAGACTGAAATAGGATCCAAATGTTGAAGGTCATGGGAAGGTCATGGGTGAGGCTCTTTAGTAGTGTGGTCAGTGGAGAAGTGAACTAAGAGAAGGAGAAGCTTGAAATGAGGCCTTTGGAGGAACTTCCAGCTCTAGGTAATGAGCACATGCGCAGAAGGCTGAGATGCTGTGTGCATACCAATTCATGGAGAGCAGAGATAAGTGTGTTGGATGTTAATGCCTGGGAATGATGGCCAAGCAGCATGGAGGTAGTCTGCTCTGAGGAGCCCACATCCTCAGAGAGAAAGAGAGATGATCAGAGGACAGTAATGGATGGAAGCAAGTGGTGTGATGCCCAAAACATGAAAGGCAAAGAATGTTGGGTATTAGATACTAGAAGGAGAAATGGTTTGGAAGTACCAGGGAGGACACCAGCTTTTCTATTTGACCTCACAATCATGAGTCAGAGAAGAGCTTCCCCTTGAGGAGGATGTAGAGGAAGAAATATGGACTAAGCAGAAGGGAATGGAAGCAGCCAGAGGTAAGGGCTCCAGAGATGTGGAGTTACCTGAAGACTCTCCATGGACTCCCGCCATTCTCCAAAATGTGTCTGAAGGATTCTCCATCTACTCTCAAAGATATTTCAGTTTGTAAAATAAACGCTATTACTCAGTAGGTGTGCTTATAGTTAACTTCCTGAACCTACTCTTTCAGTAGCATGGATAATGTCTCTCCATCCCACACAACCTGAAGGTCTCTGAAGCTTTTGAGGCTAAATCCTGACTGCTATTTGATCCATCTCCTTCTCCTCTAACCCAAGGTCAAGTGGATTTTCCAAGAAGAGGCTGCAGGAAGGATTAAAGCCTCCTTCAGAAGACAAGTCAGTTTCTGGAACATCTGAACTTCTACTGGGAATTTTAGGAACTGGTAGTGGATTTCCAGCCTCAGAAGAAGCCACAAGCTGCAGTGATTGAAGGTGGAAAATGGAGAGACTGTACAACGTTGAACCTTGGGATGGTCTTTGTCTATCTCTTCCTATAGGTTAATGAAACCAGCAACATTGTAAGGAGGGTCTGAGGTTCTAGACACAACTTACCTGAGAGCAAGCTTACCTTGGCAGTTTTGCTGAGGAAGCTCAGGCAGAATTTCCTGAGGCTTTTATAGGTTATGTCATCTGTGGGCATTTTGTATCTGATATCAGAGGTTAAGTTCAGGATTTGAACAGATGGGACATTGACAGTTGAGATCCGGAAGTACTCGAAGACGCGTTTGTTTTTGGGTTCATCCGAGTTCACAAGGATGAAAAGAATCTGCCAAATCAAGCGTTTTTTAAAAAACCTCTTGCAGCTCTGGACCCCTCATCAAGGGAAAGGAACTGGACCCCTCATCAAGGGAAAGGAACAGCTGAGAAGCTAGGAGCTCAGGAAACTCAAATAGCAAGGCCTAGGAAATGCTTCCAGGCAGACTCACTCCCCACCCAGGAGCAGACAGGCAGCCTCCCCAGCCTAGCTTCTGTGCTGTGCATAATCCACACAGCTTTAGGAATTGAGCAAGCAGTCCTGAGCATTCATCCTTGTTCCGTGCCTCGGTTTCCTTGTCTGTAAAATGGTGGTTCTGGTCATATTGCTTTAAGAATGTGTTCAAAGGCCTGGTTTGGTGAGTGGTGGGTAGAAGAATGTTTACCACATGCAAATTCAAAATTACTCTATGAAGGAAACCCAAAGCCCATTATTCACACATTCACACATCAAATATTGACATTTAACTGGACATTAGGGATACAGTATTGTACAGGGAAGATGCACTCTCTGCTCTGTGGAATTCACATTCTAGTGGAGGAAAGAGATAGAAAGTACACTTAGATAATGACAAGTAAAGATTGGAAAGCACATTGCTTTCCAATGTTGGGGTAGAGTGT
>LZPO01009136.1:0-28375 GCA_001675575.1 Neotoma lepida
AAGACAAATGACAATGTGAGATGAACAGAAAGGAGAAACCAGGAAGAGAAATGGTGCTGTGTCAAAGCACACAGGGGAAACTTGCTCAAACCCTAGTTTAAGAGGAACGCCTCTGAACCAACATGATAAATGTCTAAAGAAATCAAATGCTCCAATTCAGAGTGAGAGGACTTTTGCAAAGTCCAAGAGCTGAAGTCAATTTCCTCCTCTCTGTTCTCTGGCCTCCAAGCATCCATTTTGATAGTCCAAGCTCCAGACTGAACCCACATCAGAACTTTCAAAGACAATGCACAGAACCCTGAGACTCTTCCTTTCAGCCTAAGTATTTGCCTAGCAACCAGAGACACTGTGGCCAAGGTAATGGTTAACCTCAAACTGAAAACAGCTGCAGCATGGCCACACCAACAGCAAGATGACTGTGAGTTCTGCCAAGATATATCTTTTGGAAAACCCAAAGGATATTGAGACTTCATAATCTTCTAACATTTTAATGGGGCACGAATCATTTCAATTTCCCTTCTACTGGCAGACCATGATGATGCCAAAGAAATAATGGGGTCCAGCTCTGCCTGAGGCCACTGTTACATAAACACATATCAACAGGCATAGGAACACAGGGCAGATGGCTACCTCACTTCCAAAGTAAAGATGAGCTATATTCTACTCCTTGCTCTTGGTGGGGTGGACTCATCAAGTCAAATCCAAGACAAAGGACAGTTTTGTACCAGTTAGGTCTCTTTCTGCCTTGCTTATTCCACAGGAGATAAAGCCTAGAGGCCTCATGAGGTCTTGGAGTGTAGCCAATTTCAACAACTCTTGACGCCAGCTCGAACGACTCACGGTCGAACGACTCACCTTGCTCACTATAGATTGTGGGGGGAAGATGATGCTGAGGGAAGAACTGTGGTGGCATATCTCCAGGCACGGTGACAGGTGGATAGTAAGCTGTGTGCGAGTTCTGAATGAAATGTGGGTGGTGAGTCAGATAAGGGGGTAGGTGATGGGTTGGAGACATGGCTGAGGGATAACTCGGTGGGTAACACTCAGGAGACTGGGGTGTGACCACCACCCGGCGGACTCCAGTACTGTCTTCAATCACCTAAGGGAAAAAACAAAAGGACTGCATGTAATATATACTATTAATAAGCATACCCATGGATATGAAAGCGTTATTAATTTCCCTGTTAATTACACAAAGAAAATAGTAACTTCCCCACTAATTGAATGAGTCCAACTCCATGAAGCATTTTGGAAAGACCATTATCTTGCTAATAAATCTTGGATTTATCATATAATTTTTATAGTCATAAAAATTTTACTGGACAAGTAAATTGAACATATGGTTAAACTGATGTTAGGAGTAACTTTGTATATAACCATAGACTCAATGGTTTTGCAGGAAGAGATTCTAAGGTCACGTAAGAAGTTTCCAGGGCTGGGCTTGTAGACCTATCTGACAACGTGTACTCTTTTCCTGCTTTAGGACACACAAGTCCATGGATATTAGGAAACACAGGGAACACTGATATGAAAAGCCACAGAAATACACTAAAATATCCTTTACCTGGACTAAAGATAAGGGGGAAAAAAGAAAGGACTCTGCCAATGGAATAACTTGAGCAATCTCAAGTCAGGATGGTCAAATTTGTACCTAGCTGTCCTGATTTCACCAAGAACTCTGGCAGATGACACCAGGCAGGACAACCTATCCCAAGCAATCTCTCATCTCTAGGAAGGTAGCTAGGGAAGAATAATGTGATAGTTAATGCCTACCTGGCCAGTACTGTGCTACTATTTTAACCCCAAACAGTCTCGATACAACACAAGCAAGGATGTAGTCCATACAACAGACACCACAATGAAAAGGCAAAGTTATGAGCTGCCACAGAAAGTGGAAGCATGAAATGACAGAGTCCCAGAAGGCTACAGGGGCTTCAAAGACCTGCAGGACTGAAACAGCTGATGGATGAACTCTAGGTTGGGGGTCTTTGAGGAAGAAAACAAGAATAAACTCAGGAAGCTGAGGCTGTAGCTCAGTTGCAAAGGAAGGGGCCTGGCTTTGGTCAAATTAAAGAAAAACAAGATATACAAAGGTACACACACACACATACATACACACACACACACATACATACACACACATACACACACACACACATACACACACATACATACACACATACACACACACATACACACACATACACACACATACACATACATACACACACACATACACACACACATACATACACACACACATACACACACACACATACACACACATACAAACACATACACACACATACATACACACACACATACACATACACACACACNNNACACACACACACACACACACACCCCTATACACACTGTTAAACTGGGAATCCAGGACCAGGCTTATCAACACTTCATCAAATCAATTATTTAAGAAAATGAGGCATATACTCTGACAGGCTTTATTGTTGGTTTCTTTTTCTTTTAAATGCTTGAAATTAAATCCGTATATTGAAATAGATTTTTGCATTGCCTCTCAGGAGGTTGATAACAGGACAAAATAAAGCAATTTAATTGTGTCTAACAACAAAAACATACCCTATGCCGAGCTTCATGAAAAACAACAACAACAACAAAACAGTATTGCTAAAGCTGAACTGGTGAGTCTGTAAGTGTTTAGTCTTCATTTTAGTGTACAAAGTAATTCTGACTGGAATTAGCAGCCATTGGCCAGTCTTTATGTTAAGAAAACAGGAGGCTGGAGAGGTGGCTGGGTGGCTCAGAGCACTGGCTACTCTTCCAGAGGACTCAGGTTTCTTCCCAGCACCCTTATGGCAGCTCACAAAAGCCCAGACCTCCACCTCCAGGGATGAGATGCCACCTTTCATCCCTGTGGGCACCTGCACACATATGGTACACAAAAACACACACAGGCACACATACACGCACATGAATTAACATGAAAACTTCTACTGTACTCGGATTTCATTAAGCTCAACACTCATTCCTTGAAATTGAGGCTCTGAGTCATTCTCTCTCCTAAAGCTCAAGGCAGTCTTTCTTGTTCTTGCAGTTTTGAGTAAAGCTAGCCGCTTCCGGGGCTTGGCCCGCTAATCATATCAAGCTTCTTCTGAACATGCAGCTGGTATTTACAAGTCCATGTGGAGGAGTGTTTACACCAGGACACAGAAAGTGCAAGCACAGACTGACGGTATCTATCCTCAGTCTAAAACACGGAGCACACACACACTGGCCTAGGAGATACTTCCTACAACTGCAATGTCAATGCTGTAGATGTTTCTTACCAGTGATACAAAAATGGCTACCCCAGGGTTCTCTTTCCCTCTACCTTCCAGCAGCTATTAGGAAAAGGGGAAGGCACATTCCAGGTGTTCCACCTTCATAAGATATTTATTCAATCCTCAAAGTTCAAAGAAGAAAGAGCTTCCCAGAAGTTCCACGTTTTCTAGGTGCAGCCACAGGAACATCACTGATGCAGTAAAGCTGACAGAGCCCACTTTCTACAGCAGTGATTGCAAGGAAAATAATTTATTCTCAGCAAGTCATAATTTCTGGCTTGCTATAAGCATATTTTTTCTAAAGTTTGTCAAAAAACTAAATGACATACAGAGCTGAAAAACTGTCTTCTTACTACTTTTATAAGAACATTTGTCCTTAAAAAATTGTTCCTAAAAGTTAATAAAATAAGAGGCTGGAGAGATGACTCAGAGGTCAAGAGCACTGACTGCTCTTCCAGAGGGCTTGAGTTCAATTCCCAGCAACCACATGGTGGCTCACAACCATCTGTAATGAGATCTAGTGCCCTCTTCTGGCATGGAGGCAGAACACTGTATATACATAATAAAGAAAGAAAGAAATCTTTAAGAAATAATAATAATAAAATAAATTTACTCTGAAGAGTGAACTATCTTTATATACACACACAACAGGTTTCTAGGCAGAAAATTAAGTAGCATTATGAAGCTGCAAATTGACGCACATATAAAAACTGCTGGAAGCCCTGTTCTAATTATCCTGAATTATTCTGTGGTATTTGTGAAAGATATTTACATGTACATACATAATAAGACACTTTCAGAAACCTGTTCATACCCAAACTAGGCCCATCTTTCATCCTCCCAAAATGAAGTAATAATTCTAAACTAAGTACAAAAAAAACCCCAAAAATACATAATGATAATTTGCCTGCTGCTCTTTTATAGCACAAATTATAGCACACTTTACTTATCAAATTCAGTTATGAACTCTACCTAAGGAAATTATTCTCAGGTTTCCCTAAAGAATAACCAAGGCTGAGAAGCTTAGTTAAGAATGGAACTTCAGAAGTGGTGGTAATAATATCCTTTGTTTAATAAAAGTCATCCTCATATGTGTATATGAGAATTATGTATATAATTCTAGTAGAAAAAATCAAACATCTGAGAAATTCAGTTCAAAATACCCAAGGCAACAAAATATGCCTTCAATCTCCATAGATAACCACTGGAAAAACAAATTCATTTCCTTTTGGGGTGAATGAAATTACAGCAATGTCTGGAGGCAGACTCATCACACATTCAATTCAGCAGGGACTTCCCGACACCCACCACTGCTACCCAGTGATGACTCAAAGCTGAGGAGAAAACCACCTGAGTTCTAGCAGGTGCTGTGACAAAAGTCCAAACACAATGATTTCAGAAATCAGTGTCGCAATGGAAGTGCCACTCACACATCCCCAGGGAAGCACAGAACTCTGGAAAAGGTGAGTGTGTTCTCTCTCAGATGGCCACCACCTAGTGTGAGCTGCATTAGGCACCCCACCAAGCCCCCTCTCTTAACTCCCTATGCTGAAGTTTTCATGTTCAGGGAGGCCTCAGAATGTGTGTGCAGCTAGACTCGAATCCAGAGTGAGATTAGGCCCCCGGGGGCGAACCTTGTGAAGTGACTTAAGGAATACACTCATTTATAGGGCAGAAACAGAGGCCTCGGAAGGCATCCTGCCATCTTGGACTTTTAGCCTCCACACCTAGGGTACTTTTGGGGGACAGCTTTAGTAAAGTAACACAGCACCTACAAGAGTCTTAGGGCAGGGTGGCTGAATCCAAGTTTCCTTTACCTTAAGTCTTAAGCCTTCCCCGCTATGAAAAACAAAATGAAGTAAAACAAATAAGTGATCCATCCATCTTTCCTACACACCAGCCCTCCTCCTTGGTCCGCTGAAAAAAGCCTACTTGATGGCCAACAGTGTGCAGATCTGATTATCTCATCTGAACTTAGAGAGAACCACCGCATGCTCCTCACCAGTTGGGCCTCAGCTCTCTGTGCCCATCTTCACCTTGCTGAACAGCTGATGGTGCCCCCCATCTGCCTCCAGAGAAGGAGCAGGGGAAGGATACCTTCTAGGTGCTGTGCATGCTTGCTGTCCTGTGCCAAAGGCAAAGTCGCTGGCGTAGGTGCACCACATTAGTTGGGAGAACTTGGGTCCTACTTACACAAGTGTTTGAATACACATGACCAAAAGAACCATGAATAAAATAAAACCAAAAAACCAGAAAACCAAAAATAGAGTAATCCAGAGACAACAGCTAAAGGGATCTAATGGGAACAGTGTGTGGAAATGGGTAGGTAGGGGTAGGGGGTGGTTAAGAGAGAAATTTCCAGCCCAATCCCCGCTGTCACACGTAAATTCCCTGTCCACTGGAGAATTAGACTTGAGCTTGCTGTGTTAGACAAAGGGAGACAGCACAGAGTATGATTAAAATGCAGCTAGTGACGATACCAAGTTGGGGTTTTACGATGGTCAATCCATCACTTCATTATATGTAGGATTACATAGAAATTATGTAGGCTGATAAGTCAATATGCAAACAGTCAACCACTGAGAGTTAGGGCAAGGTGTTCTTAAGAGACACAAAAGGCTTCAAGGCACAGCCAAATGTACTAATTGCCTGCAGCTGCTGTGCTTTCACATCCCCAACCTGAAAGCAGCCAGACACCTTTAGTTCCTGGAACAGGGCCTGGCATATACCATTATCAAAACCTTGTGACAATCACCATTACCCATGTCCATGACCTCACTAACCCAACAATCCTGAGGCACAGAGCTACAGCACAGAGCTTTAGAAAGCAGGAGGTACTGAAGGAAGTGAAGATAGCTCACCCAAACACAGAACTTTCAGGAATAAAAATCTATTTTAATTCCAAGCATTAGAATGGGTCTTGTAAAACCCATGTACAGTTTGAGTGTCTTCTCTCTTAAAAGAAAAATGCTTAACTGGAATGCTCCCTGGGAATTTGAATAAACTCCTTTGTTCTCAAAATGCTTCCTTTCCACTCCCACCAACCTGCAAAGGTACAAGAATAAAAAGAAGCTTGAAGGGCAGGAAGCAGAAAGGAAACAAAGCCTGCTTTCATGGTCAGGCAGGATCTAGGGAGTGGACAAAGCACAAATATGGATACAGCATGGGTTGCCCAAAACAGACTGGGGTAGCAAGGGACACTCTGAGCTGCGTAGACACAGAAGCCTGGGACAAAGTGGGAAAGGAAAGTAAATTAATTGACTATAACAATCAAAGGCAGTGGTAAGGACTTCTACAATTTATGTATTAGTTTATAATTTATAGAGTGCTTGAAACAGAACCTAACTCACAGTAAGAATAAGATGATCATGGTCCTAAATTCTATATGAAAAATCTTTAAGGGAGATTAAGTAATTGAATGTAAGATGAGCAGAGTAGTTGATAAGCCCACATCCAAGGCTGACTAGATACATCACTCCATTTCTATGAAAAAAAAAAGTCAGGTGTGGCATACCAAAGCACTGAGCATGTGTAGATAAAATGATACCTTAAATTTCCAGTCACTCCTAAAACAGAACAATTCTTTCAGACTTAATACTGCTTTAAAGAACAAGGGTTCTGTGGTTTAACTGTATCTGATATTAAAGCAGCCCTCTCTAGCTACCCAGGCATGGCCATGTCCTCAAGACATTGGCAGACTATTCTGGAGGTTCCAGTACATGGAAGCAAGCCCTCTGAAGTCAGTTCAGTAGGCAAATACCCCGCTCACAAGAGCATCTCCCTCCTTCAAGCACTCACACATGGCCATGCTGTTCAGGGAGGAACACAGATAGGCCTTCAAGACTGGGGCTGATAGCTGACAAAGATTACTAACTCAGCAGAGGAAAGCCAGCATCTGGAATACTCTAAGGTGCATACTTTGTCTCCTGCACTATCCCACCAGGATTTGGGGACCAGGCATCAGGAAATGGGGAAATAGCTGCTGTTTCCAGTGATGGAAAGAGCCAAGGCTCCAAGCTCCAAATGCACGCTTCACTATGACTTGCCAAGTACTAGATCCCATTCCTTAAACAGGACCTCTCCCAAAGTAAAGTGACAGAACCCAGAGGACCCTCAAAGGACCCCAAAAAATGTTCACAAAGCATTCTGCATTTCTTTTCTTTTCTTTTTTTCAGAGCTGAGGACCAAACCCAGGGCTAAATCTCCAACCTCGGCATTTCTTTTCTAGATGCTTCTTTTTCTGTTTACAGTGTTGCTAGGGATCAAACCCATGAGCTTGCTGGCACTAGACAAGCAGTCTACCAGTGAGCTACAACTCCAGACCATTTTCTCTAACTTCTAAAATGTAAATTTGTATTTTCTTTGATTACAAATACACACACAACTTACAATGGTATTGGCGGCTACTTTGGCATTGTTACTTATCAAAATGTGTATGTTCCTATATCATAACAGTATTATAGAAATGTTAAAAATATTTATGCTTACCACAACTACAAAATAATTGTGGTGAACAAAACCATGCTGCACATTGTCATTTAATGTGTTAACACAGCAACAGAACCTAATGTATCATCTTTTAAAAACTATCTGCCATTTTATTTGGGAACAGCTTGTCTTATATTGTTTTATATTTCACATTTTAAAATGCTCCAGCACCCTGCCAAGAAATTCCTTAGCTCACAAGGTGATTAAGAATCCATTTAGGGGTTGGGCAGTGGTGGCGCACACCTTTAATCCCAGCATTTGGGAGGCAGAGGCAGGTGGACCTCTGTGAGTTCGAGGCCAGCCTGGTCTACTGAGCTAGTTCGAGGACAGCCAGAAATGTAGCACAGAGAAACACTGTCTCCAAAAGGCAAAAACCAAAAAACCAAACAGAACAACATAAAGAATCCATTTGGGGCCAGTGAGATGGCTTGGCAGGTAAAGGTGCTTGGTACCAAGCCTGTGAATCTGACCTTTAATCCTGGGGACCTGCATGGTAGAAAGAGAGAACTGACTCCCACAGGTTGTTCTCTGGTCTCCACACACATGCCAACATGTGTAGGTGCACACAAACTGGTAGGTAAGTAGATGTAAAACAGTTTTTTTAAGAAATCCACTCTGATGATACCCAGACAGTATCTATCACACAGTAAAGTAACTACAGATTATGGAAGTCTGTCTTCAAAGAGTGTGTAGAACCCAAGAGTCACCCAACCTCAGTCAATTTTTCTCACTCAAAAGGTTGAGAAAAGTATATTTTTCTTTAAAAAATGATCAGGTGGGCTGGAGGATGGCTCGGTGGTTAGGGCACTGGCTGCTCTTCCAGAGGACCAGGGTTTGATCCCCAGCAGCCACATGGCATCTCACAATCCTCTATAACTCTAGTTTCAGGAGACCTGATGGCCTCTTATGACCTACATATGGTGCACATAGAGCCAAGCAGGGACACACTGGTACACATAACTAAAAATAAATAATCAGATATGACAAAGGAGTTATTAATTTGTTAAGAAATACTGTAATAACTGTGATAAAATCAAATGTAATATGTATGGTGTAACAAATACTTCAAAAACAATTTCAATATCAATACTACCATAAACATGAACTGGTCCTGGAGTTTAAGTACAGAACAGCATTCTAACCAAGAGAACCATAAATGCCAAATGTCTGTGTCCTGTTAGGGTGGTTTTGGAGACTTAATTATGCTCTCAAGTAATCATCATTGCGAAGTACAAAATAAATAGAAGAATCGCCTCATTTCAGATTAGAAGGGACTCAAAATGCCCTCAAATTCTTTTTTCTCTCTATAAGGTAGAAATGACCCTACCACACAGCATGTGTTGACAAATGCCTGTGACATGCCAGGTACCTTTCAGAGAACTGGGTATCAATCAACTGGTGAACAGTAGTGAAAATATCCCACCTCTATGGAGCTTCAGTGTTAAAATACAGCAATGACAAATGAGCAACTAAAAGATACATCTGAAGAAATAACTGGCTGGCACAGGCTTTTCTCTGTGTTCTCCTGGTGACCCTGTATTCTATAATCCCATGCTGCCAGGATCACAGAAACACGATAGAAATATGAGAGAAAATACTGGGCAGGGAGATGGAAAGAAGGCGCAGAGAGAAGAAAACTGCACATCACTTTGTGGCAAGGAGCCTTTTGTGGCACACTCCTTTAGTTCTGTAATTGTTCCTCATACAAAATAAAGAACAAAATAGCCACAAATCCACTAATAAAGGAAAGGGAATATATCCGGGTGCTCTTCTCACTTCCAGGCACACTCAATGCTATAAAACAGCCCCCTGCTTCTTACAGAACAGTCTTCAGCTTCCAGACACACTCAGTGCTTCTTACAGAACAGTCTTCAGCATACCCAAGGCTGAAAGAGCCCAGTTTCCTATGACAGCAGCCAGGAGGGTCAGGGCAGAGAGAAACCTCTCCACTCCTTTCTGCTCATGGCTTTCTCAATGCTAATGGTGGAACAAAGCAGCGGTTCGCCCACAGGCTATGGTTATACAAGGAGGCAACCTGGGCTAATGCTTACATATAAGCTCATTACTTGGTGACTTTACCTAATCTGCCCCTGGCTTCTCTACAGGGGCTCCAATACCTGGCCAAGTATGGAGAATAACCAAATAAAAATTTTAATAAAAACTGTATTACAGTTCCTTATTTGTGTGTGTGCGCACGTGCATGCACACCTACATACAAGATCATGCCCTATTTGAGTTCCTGTTTTAACTTCCCTTTGATAATGAACAGTAATACGAAAGTGTAAGTCAAATAAACCCATTTACTCTCCAACTTGTTTTTGGTCATAGTGTTTCATCATAGCAATAGAAACCCTGACTAAGACACTCTCTTCCCACAACTTCATGACAACTATGTTTCTTGCTCCATAGATCTCTTGCTGATGACAAGTTTCCCCAGACAGTTTTACTAGGCTCCACCCTCCTTGTTCCTTTGAAGTGTGGAATTTGTCCAACTTGTTCCTTTGAAGTGTGGAATTTGTCCAGCTCTGGAAGATGAACATACATTCTACTGCCTTTTAAATTCAATATTTTGCATACTAACAACAACCTGTTTTTCTCAGACACTTCACCATGACACTCTGTTAAAGATACAACCTACTGCTAAAGGTTAATAAACTTTTGGCATGCTCTGGGCTCCAAAGCCCAACTGAAACAGCTTCCAGCTGAGGGACAGCTCATTGACAGAGACCTTGCCTCGCTGATTTCAACTCTAGGCCCTGAAAAACAGTCTACCACACACAGGTGGTTACAAGCCTTGCAACTGCGTGTCTTCCTCTTCCTTTCCAATCACAATTATTCCATCCTTACTATATACTTCCAGAATCTTCTAGCATTTTCTAGCAGAACTGTCAGCTGGGAAGGACCTGTCAATCGTGAGTTTATAGCTCTGCTTTCTACTTTAATTTTAATAAAAGTTTTTCAGAATCAGAAATATCCTAAAGTATAAAATGTCTCCTTTTTTCTCTCCTAGGATTCCCCACAAATACCCTGCATTTAATATAACGACAGCAACACCACTAGCAAGAACAGGCACACTGTGAAGCACAGCTTCTCCCCCATTACAGTGTCCAATTTGAACTAGTATTCCTTAATGGTCTTTAGCATAAAGGGAGGAGTTATTTTCACTGTCATAATGGTGAGAACCATACTGTGTTCAATGGAATGAAACACTTTTCTAAATAAATGAGCAGGGGACAGAATAGAACTCTGACATCCCTTGTTCCTCTCTATCGACTGGTGATGTGAACGCTATCCATCACGCTACCCCTGTCAAGAGGTTGGTCTGCACCCTTCCTTCCTCTGGTGAGTCTTATGTACAGAGACTGGTGTAAAACAAGTCATTTATTTACAGCAATTGGAAAACTGGCCAACAACCTGGCAACTCAAAAACTGTCCAATTGGCTCACATGAAAGTAAAGATGGAAAAAAGGTGAAATTAGAGTGTTTGTAGTATGCCTTGCATGGCAAAGAAATGTCTGTTTTTCACATCAAAGGAAGATAAATCTTCACTGATTCTTGCCTGAGCTTCAACAATTTTCCTAAGTAGGTGCCAATATTTTCTTTCTATAAAAGAAAATAACAAAAACCAACCCCCCCAAAATATTAGTAATGGAAAATTACTGATTTTTAAATATTTTTAAGGTATAAGTACCAAGGAAAATTTTTAAAAAGAGGAGGGGTATGTGGAATAGGTCCCAAAAGTACTAACAGTGATTATCATCTCTGAGTAAAACTGTGTTTTCTTTTCCTAATCATCTCAGGTTTTCTCTCGGTTTTTTCAATGTACGATGTCCTTACAGTTAAGAATAACCAACAAGGAGGCAAAATGAAGAAAAAATGTTTAGTTAGTGAGAAATGGTGAAGTATAAGGATTGGCTGAGCCTTGAACAACAACTCAAACTATACAGACAATGGCTCTCAGGTACCCCAAACTTCCCAGGCACTCTAAACCTCTAATTAAAACTCTACCTCTTATCTGGCACAAGAGTAAAAATTTATCCTTTAAAACTTCTGTCTTGAGCTGGATGTGGCAGTATACACAGCCTGTAACCCAGCATCAAAAGATGGAGGCAAGAGTGTCCAGAGGGGTTCAAAGCTATCCTGGGCTACATGGTATGTTCAGCCTGAGCTACCTTAGTCATAGGAGAGATGGGAGAAAAAGTCTAAAACAGACAGAGGAATTCATACAGACATTAGGCATGTAACTGAACTTATAGGTAGGCAGCCTGTTGCCCTTCTGTCTCCCTCTCTCTGACTCTGGTACTTCAGGTGACAAGACCTGGGAAGTGTCAAGCAGTGCCACAAAATGATAGCACTCTCTCTTGGCTACACTTGGTGTCAACTAGACACATGAAAAGGAGGGAGTCTCAGCAGCAGAGCTGCCTCTGTTAGCTGGCCTATGGCATATCTGTGGGACAATTTCTGATTACTAACAGATAGAGGAGGGCCCAGCTCACTGTGGGAGGTACCATCCCTTAAGTAAGCAGGCCTGGGATGTATAAGAAAAATAGCTGAATTGTGAGCCTGGGAGCAAGCCAGTTAGCAGCATGCTTTCATGGTTCTGCTTTAGTCCCTTCCTTGAGTTCCTGTGCCTTGGCTTCCCTCCATGATGGACTGTACCTTGTAGGCTAAAATAAACCTTTTTCCTTCCCACATTGGTTTGGTAGGTGTTTTTATTACAGCAACAGAAAGCAACAAGGACACAATTTTAGTGAGTAGGTGTTCCAGCTTTGACTTGGAAGTACTGTCCCTGGTGAGGCTTCCGGTAACTGCCACACCTACCTAGGACCTCCCCCTGGGGTGGTCCGAGACGGAAGCCTTTAAGACCAGAGGTCTGTCTGTGCCGGCCCTCTTGGTTCCTTGTGATCCTGGATGCTAGATGACAGACCGAGAAGAGTTCTCCAGAGAACCCCGCTGGACTGCACCTCACCTCTCCTGGATCCTGTGACCAACCCCTTTATCCTTTAAAGGATAAAGTTACCCCTAAATAAACCTCTTTTTAACTACGTGGAGTTGCCTTAATAATTTCCCCCATTACACAGTCCTAGTGTTAGTGTAACTAAATTAGCTCAAGAAGGATATTTGTTAAGCCTTGACATGTATTATGCTGGAAAATAGCAGTGTACTAGTGAGTGCAGATGCCAGTCAACTGCCATACCTGTGAGATATAACCTGGAGGCACATGGATGGGAGGAATGGACCCATTGGGTGACATCATGGGAACTTCAGCAGGTCCTGAAAGTTATAAGAGCAAATTATTAATAGCTGAAGAGACACACATCACTCAATATAATCACTTGGATTTTTAATATGCCATAACTACTTGAAAGCACAGGTGAAGTAATTTCCTGGCTATACAAGTCAAGGAAACAAACAAAACATATACAAAAACAGCAACAACAAAGGTTATAACCATCTCTATTAATATTTAACAATTCCCTAAAGGCCACAAATTCCATAAACCAAAACTATTCTTTAACAGAATGGAACAGCCTAACAGAATGGAACAAAAGCCTTTTCCTCTTGACTTTAAAAGACATATTAGAATAGTTCAAATCTAATTAAACTCCAACTCTACTTTTTAAAAAAATGTATTACAATTACCATACATAAACACATTTTTGAAGTGAATGTTTTTTAGGTTCAAAAGCTCCTATAGGCTTTGGATTTAAGATTTTATGTGATTTTTATTTTTAATAATTTATTATAACCTTCCATTAATATAAAAGGTATAAAATCTTTAAAATACTCCAAACCTGCTGGACCTGGTAGTAATAATTCCAGCTAGTTGAGCAGCTAAGGCAGGAAAAAAATCACAAGTTCAAGGCATGCCTGGGCAACTTTATAAAACCCTACTTCAAAATAAAAAGTTGAGGTATTTTTTTAAAGGGCTTGGGGTATGGCTGAGTGGTAGAACACTTGTTTAACATGTATTAAGATCCTAGGTTTAATCCCCAATATCATAAATAAACAACAAAATCAACCAACTATTTTGTCTATCTCTCATTAAGTAGGGAGAAAAAAATTGATCATATTCTAAAGTTAGGTAACATTGAGAGTTCTCATGCTGAATAAATTTCTAGTTCTTCAGAGTAAAACATTAAACTAACAGGAGTTAATTCAATGAATGTTGTTGTCTCCCCTTCCCCTCAAGTATCTGTTTGGAGACCGAGTTCCACGTAGCCCAGGCTGGTCTGGAACTCCCACCATCCCCAGTTTTATGCAATACCAGAGATCCTACCAGGGCTTTGTGCATGTTTTCCAAGCACTCCACAAATGAATTCTAATTACATGATTAACGTGATCTAATGAATGGCGAGGTTAATAGTTACCTAAAATGTAGTTTGGGTTAATGTTTCATCACAAACTAACTGCCATATACCAAAAACAACTTGACACCCTTACAAAGATCCCAAAATTCAGCCATTTTCCTACAAGTGAGGGAAGATTAGCCCTTACCTTCCATAACTACCTCTCAGATGGAATTAGCAACCCTCCCCCAAATGAGACCCAAAGCTATGGATGAGACTTCCTGACTCTAAGCACTGTGTTGTTTATTTACTTTCTCCTGGTGGGTGTTGTGCTACTGACAGTGAAAACAGCACAGCTGGAACAAACCCCAGGCTAAAGATGCCACTTTACTTGGCAAAAGGGGAGGATGCTGTCACCAAATGACTGCATTTACAAGAAAGCGTAATGCACCTTTTACATGCCAGTGTTGCAATCATGACAGGAGAGGACATGGTGGGGTGGGAAGAACTGGCTTGAGCATAAACAGATCTCCAAGTTTGGGACAAACAGGAGGGCAGAAACGGTGAAGGGCATCACAGAAAATTCCAAATGAGTGTTCACTGAAAGTTCATGGATAGCACATCTTCAATGAACTCTGAGCATCACTACACTCACAAACCCAGTGGTCTCATGTGTCTAACCAAAAGCAAAAAGAGGGTGACATGCATTGCAGCTCAGTGGTGGAGCACAGGCTTAGCATTTTCAAAACCCTGAAACCTACCATGCCCCTATTACCGAAACAATGGATCACTGTGTAACATCATTTTATTTTTAAGTAGAATTAAACTTATAGGGCAACCACTAAAGGTGTTGGTTTCCAAGTTCATTTTCCTCACCAGCTTCAGCATCTTTAACACAGCCATCAAGACATAAGGCATTTCCTTTGTATCCTTATTTGAATTGATTCATTTAAAAAGAATCATACTATCTTTGAAATCCAAAGATCATTACACTTGGCTCCACAGAACAGGGCCTAGGAGCAAGAACTCCCTCTGGTTTCACAGCTGGGTGCCCTTCAACAATGAACTCATTTAGCCTCTCCGAGCCTCACTGCTTAACAGTTCGAGGAGAAAATAAGAATGGCTACTTCCTAAGGTCAGGCTTAAAGATGAAATTCATTAAACCCTGAAAAAGTAGCATGAGCATAATGAGCACATATCTCATTACTATTCTACAAAGCTTTTGATAATGTTTTAAAACCTTTATTTTTCTATTTTACGTGTATGTTTTGATACATCTATGTCTGTGTACTATGTATGTGCAGTATCCAAGGATCTCCTAGGACTTGAGTTACAGATGGTTGTGAATCAACCAGTAGATGCTGGGACTTGAGCCCAGGTGCTTTGGAAGAGCAGCCAGTAGCTCTTAACCACTAAGTAATCTCTCCAGCCCAGTACCCTTCTTGACTGCCATTTGTTGCACTCTCTTTTTTTGTTATAATTAAATGATAAGAACTACGTTTTTAAAATATCATATGTCCTTATAGTACATAAAGTCAACAAGTGTATACAATGTACACTATTTACTTAATGGGCAACTCTTCCTTAACAGGCAAAATACCAAATATTTCACAGTACAGCAAGCCAATGAAGTATGGCTTTTTTTTGGGAGGGGGGGGAGTTCAAGACAAAGTTTCTTTGTACAGTCCTGGCTGCATTGGAACTCACTCTGTAGACCAGGCTAGCCTTGAACTCACAGAGATTCACTTGCCTCTGCCTCCTGAGTGTTAGGATTAAAGGTGTGTGCTGCCACCACCTGGTGAGGGATGGCTTTTTAATTATCACAATGTATACCAAGCTAACGATCTCTTGACCCCAAGTATGACCCTGAAAACTGGTAAAATGCTAAAGAATGTAGGGCAAGTAAGCGATTTACAGCGAGAAATGTTTTCTTCCTGGCCTTCACTTCAGGAGTTGTAAACAACTTCCACATGCTTGGCCTCTCTTCCTCCTAACACAATCATCAAAGCTATTGCAAGGCCATTTGAGACACACTACAATGGCTTCTCAAATGCAACTGTGTAGTAGAACCTCAGTGTTACTCTAGCCCCCACAAGCTAAAGGAAGCAAGTCTCTTGCACAGTGGCAGTGTGAGCACCACTGTCCTTCTCAACACTAGTCTCCCATGGAGTTTGCCATCTCTGCCTGACCATCTGTTTTTGGGAAAGCCCTCAATCTGCAGTCATCCTTCCCTCAGGTTTCCTTTCTTCATCATCTAGAGACCAGGGTCTCTCTACTACTTTATCTACATCCTCAACAAAACCAAAACCTAAAGAATATTGGAGGGAGGGAGTTGTTCACTGGCTGATTTCATAGGAGGAAAATGTTTCTCAAATAGATTTGTTCCTTGCCTATACTTGGAAATTAATAAACTATGAGAATTTTCAAATATTTTGAAACGATCTTGTAATGTTTCTGAAGTCTTATGTAAACACACTAGTTATATACAGGCCTGTGTATGCAGACATATAGAGACACACACATTAAGTTAGACAGAAGCCTACAGGCTACAGTGAGGCTTTGGTGTGTTTGTAAGAACCAAGAAGTCTGGCTTAGAGACAGAAACTATTAGTCTACAGACATATGAGAGCTGCCACATGTACAGCTTCTAGAACTGGAACCAGAATATTTACTGAGCCAAGTAGCTGTATAAAACAAACAAAAAATAAAACTTTGGAAAATCTTATAGATTTCAGAGTTAGACTATAACTTCAATATGAAAAATTCCTTATTCTCACTGAATATCATGTGATACCATGACTCTCAAATTGGGTTCTATCATTTTAACATGTAACTTCACCAAAGAACTACATAATCTGAGAGTTCCAAAGTCAGCTATCATTTGTCAGTGCAGTTTCACTTGGAGCAAAGCTGGATCCCAAAAAGTTAGCGAACAGCTTAACTATCCAATCATATCACAGAAAAGCTAGAGAACAGCTTAACTATCCAATCGTATCACAGAAAAGTTAGAGAACAGCTTAACTATCCAACCATATCACAGAGATTAAAGCAAGACTCCAATATTCCCTAGAAGCCACACAGTCATGGGGATCTCCAGAGCTCACCTCCAAGGCTGAAGGCCAGTCTGTAACAAAGCCCCAGACCCTAGTAGGTCAATAGATGTTAACATAACTGACTCCATGATGAAAAAACCATCCAGGACACAAAACTCAGCAGGTAGACAGCACCACCTGCCAAAATGAAAACTAAGACCTGATCCATTAAAGTCCATAGTTTTGGGAAAGTCTCTAACTGTACTAACCTTGTTTTTTTGGCTTCTGTAGTTCTGCTTCTGGCAGAACTTGTTCTTTAATTATCACAATTAATTTTAATTATCACAATTGTTCTTAATTGTTCTTGTTAAGTATTTCAACCCAGGATATGATGATTGTGCCTAAAATCTCTCCCTGAGAAAGGTTCAAACACCCGGGGTAATCACCAACCAGCTTACTTAAGACTTTCTATTGGCTTAAGCCGATGACTAGGCAGTCTTCTCTGGTGAACACCCACAACAGTCTGCCTTAACTTCTGCTTCTGTCTTCTGATTAGGGATCTCCAGAAGTCAGGAGCCTAGACAATGCTTGCTTGACACTGTCTTCAGAAACATCACCTCTTATGGAACATAGCCATGCTGACTGGAGGAGAACATCCTAGTGACACTGAGAAATCCTGAAGGGTGGAAACTGGAAGTCTAGGACGAATCATCATTAAAATTAGCCCCAGAAAAAGACCAGCTATAAATGAATTAGTTGTACTATGTAAGACTTTGCCATTTTAAGTGGCATTTTAATAAACTGAGTAGTCATCATAAGTAAACAAGTAGTAAACAATTCACTCTTGTAGTTTTCTCTAAATCAGTACTTGGATTTCCACATGACTATCAATAATAGTGCTTAGTGTCATAGATCACATTCTCCCTTGATTAACTTAAACACTGTTTTATTCATAAAGGGATTTAAGAAAGTTAAGATACCAACTTAGTGAGATAGGGGTGAAAAGTGAAAAAACCCAATGCGTATTAAGAAAGTAACCCTTGAGTCTTTCTAACTAGCTAAAGGGATTCTTGAAGGAATAGAGAGAGAGTATTCGGGTAAGGCGACAGCCACTTGGCAGGGATACTCACAGGAAAGTAAATATCACACCAAATAGTCAAAATAAAAGCACCTATACTGTTTGCATCCTGACCAAGACTGAGTACAAAATGTGAGGTTCTGAAGAACCTTAGGAATATCTGAAGATGAGACCAACACTATTCATGGTGGCATAAGACTCTTACACAAACAAACCAAGAGATCAAGTAGGCACTCTGGTGACCCTTGACATTAGGAAAAAGTACTCAACAATAACCCTACAATGGAAGACAATCCCATTTATAACTATCTAAAAGAATAAGGTACCTAGGAATGAATTTAAGCATGGGGTGAAACACTTGAATATTGGAACTATAGAATATGCTGAACTAGTTAAAGAAGACACTTAACATTAAGACACAGAATGGAAGACTTATTATTACTTACATGGCAATAATATCCCAAGTGATCTACAGAATGAATTTGAGTCCCATTAATATTCTAGGGACCATGAGCATAAATACACAATGGAATTTTATTAAACTATAAAGAAAAAATTATACAATATTCAGGAAAAATAGGAAAAAATGGATGGAACTGAAAAATATTATGTGACATACCTAGCTTCAAATAGACAAACATTGCATGTTCTCTCTCATATGCAGCTCCTATGTTCTATCTACCTATCTATCCATCCATCCATCCATCCATATTTCTGGAATGAGTGTGGGTATAAGTAATAAAACTAGAAAGGAAACCATGAAAAGGAGGAAAGAGACCTCAATAATGGGGAGTGCAAAGGTGATAGAGCACAAGACGCAAAGGCAGAAGCAGAGATACTGGAGACAGAAGGGACCCCAGGTGTAGGAGACACCAAGCATGATGGATACTCTTGGTTATCATTGATGGATACTCTTGGTTATCAAGTTGATTACATCTGTCATTAACTAAAAACCCAAAATGGCTAATTTTATATCAACTTGACACAAACTAGAGTTACTGGAGAAAACGGAGCCTCAATTGAGAAAATGTCTCCATAAGATCAGGCTGTAAGCAAGCCAGTAGGGCATTTTCATTATTAGTGTCTGATGGGGGAGGGCCCAGCCCATTGTGGGTGGTGCCAGCCCTGGGCTGGTGGTTATGGCTTCTGTAAGAAAGCAGGCTGAGCAAACCATGGAGAGCAAGCCAGTAAGCAGCATGGCCTCCATGGCCTCTACATAAGCTTCTGCCTCAGGTTCCTGCCTGTTTGAGTTCCTGTCCTGACTTCCTTCAATGATGGACTAAGATATGAAGTGTAAGCCAAATAAAATCTTTCCTCCCAACTTGCTTTTGGTCATGGTGTTTCATCACAGCAATAGTCACCCTGACTAAGACAGGAGGGCATACCTGTGAGGGATTTTTGCTTAATTTGAAGTAGGATGATCTTCTTCTAATCTGGATATATAAAATAGGAAGGCACACCTTTAATCTGGATCTTTTGAGATGGGAAAGCCCACCTCTAATCTGGGCCATGCCTTCTGCTGGAATCCTACATAAGGATACGGAAGAAGGAAGCCTTTGCTCTTTGCCTACCTGCTCTCACCTTGCTAGCAAGTCCATTCCTTCACTAGCATTAGAGCCTCCTTCTTTGGGACTATAGCAAATACTGAAGACCAGCTGAGATATCCAGCCTTGTGGACTGAGCAACTACTGGATTTGTGGACTTGCCATTCATTGTTGGATTAGCTGGACCACAACCTCTAAGTCATTCTAATAAATCTCCTTTCTATATATAGAGATTCATTCTTTAAGTTCTGTTACTCTATAGAACCCTTATTAATAAACTAGGGAAAGGATCAACCAAATAAAGTATGATAAATATGCCTTAAGGAAAACTGTTACTTTGTATGCTAATTTAAAAAAATAACCCAAAAGTTAAATATAAAAAAGTCCAAGGATCATACACCCAGACATGCTAATACCTGTAATGCAGCACTTGTATAGAGGCATAGGTAGGATAACTGGACTGCAGGAAGCTTGGGACCACTCTCATTTACACAGTGAGTTATAGGCAAGAGAGCTACCTAGCATGACTATGTCAAAAGAAAACAAGTTAGGGACCATAAAGAGGCAAAAAGAATGAACTTGAGCTTCTACATGAGATCATATATAATGATTAACTCAAAATTGATTATAGAACTAAATATATTCATTGACATATTAGGTCCTAATTTTCATGGATGAAATGGGACTTAGTCTTCATGACACTGTACTGAACTGAGTCAGGAGTGATGCCACAAGTACAAGGGACAGAAGAAGAACTGAACTCCATCAAAATTAAAACCTTTGTGCATTAGTCATTACCAAGAAAACAAAAACTGTAGAATGACCAAAATGCAAATTCCATCTGATAAGAGACTTCTATCTAGAATATAAAGAATTCTTACACATCAACAGAAAAGAAAAAATACAACACCTAACTTAAAGATGGGCAGAGGAACTCAATAGACATTTCTCAGAAGAATCACCCATCATAAGGAGCACCTGAAAATGGCTTAGCATGGTCAGTCAAGAGGGAGTTCAGATCAAACCCCAGCAGAATGCCTCCTGACACCCAAGCAACAGCCATGTTAACATAGATGGGAGTGGAGAGGATGTGTGTGTTGGTACGAATACAGAGAAACTGGAATTTTGTATATTGCTGAGGAAAAGTCTAAGTGAGAGCTAGAACATTGTACTTCCTCTTAATGTTAAGCACAATACTATCTTAGGAACTGATGTCTACTTGGAGCTAACTTGGTTTGCACAGTGAGTTCCGTGCCAGCCAGGGCTAGCTAACATGTTTATGGATTCCCTACCGATTCCATACCCCAAAAGAACTAAAGCAGGTACTCAAATAAATACATGCACAGGCATGCTCACAGGAGCACTGCTCACAAGAGACACAACCAAAATATCGGCTGGGGGATGAATAGGCCAGTAAAATGTGTGGTGTCCAAACAATGCAACAGTATCATCTATAAAAGGGAATCAGCACTGACACACAATGAGTGGATGAACCTTGGGAAGATTACAGTAAAGTCACTACTGTCATACTATATGTGATTCTAATTACATGAAACATGAGCAAGAAAAATCAATCCACAGAGGGACACTGGTTAGAGTTCAGTGAGTGACTGCTTGCTGACCATTTGTGATAGCAATAATAATTAATCCACACTGGCAGAACTGATTGGTGGTTGCCAAGAGTAGGGACAGGGTAAGGGAAGCAGAAGAGGACCGGAAGGTTGGAGAACACCTGCCCAATAGGTAGAGATTTTTCTGCAGTGATGAAAATGTTCTAAAACTAGACAGAGATGGTGGTTACATAACTGACTAGGTAAATGCCAAGAAACTAAAAATATCTATACATGCATTCACTTCACTGAAAAAAGTAACATTAATAATCAAACATTATTCATATAACCAATGACAGGTAAGGCAACAGAGCTGAACATAAAAGACCGAGCATATTGGGACAATGCTATTTCCAAACACTGCTATGCAGATTGGTAGATACATCCCATCTATAAGCAGCTAATGGCTTCAGGATGGGCATACAGATATGAAAATAAGGCCTCAAACACTGGTGCAAGCTCATGCCCCCTCAAAGTGTAACTTCAGATGCTAGGCACCGAGCACATCCCTTTCACACCAGCAAAATGAAAAAGGCATACTGTTCTCTCTAACATACAATTTCTTCCCAAAGACGAAAAGTTGACTTGCAGAACACAGCCCTATCCTTATGGAAGCTTGTGTTTGTGTCTGGCCCCTGCTGCTACAGTTCTCCCAAGAGGAGAGCATCTTCTAATTCCAATGGTTGCCCTGAAGACAGGATAGAGGGACTCAACAGCGCCTCTGCAAAAACTGATGACTCGGCAACTTTAACATGGCATCTGAGAGAGGGACAAATGATGTGAACAAACAGCATTCCAGCAGAATCACTGGCCATAAAAGCCAAGAGAGCAAGGAACTTGTTTTGCCCTCCACAGCTTTTTTTCCCAATATTTCTATCTTTTAGCTGCAAAATTATATCCTGTTTTAAATATATGAAATATACAAATATGTAAATTACAATTTAGATAATGAGAAACAAAAAGGGAAAAGGTAGTTGCTTTCCTTCATTTGGTATCTATCCCCACATCCCTAATGATAACTTCCTGTCTCCCAAAATTCTCTGCTCCTTGGTCCAGATCCTAGGAAACCTTCTAGAGTTGGGCATGCCTAACTTTCTCAGTGTGCTGGGACGGCCGAATGTCAAAGGGCCAGTCTTTGCTTTCTGAAAGTGGATCTCCTACACTGAACACTGGCTTTAGGACAAGAATTCCTACTCTGGTCCAACCATTGTCCTTAAAAGCAAATGACCATAACAGCAAAGCCTTCTCGGAGCTTCCTCCTGAAGTAAATCACTAAGAACCAACGCTGAGCGGGGCAGGGAATTCAGAAACAGGTCACTAACATCTTCTCTTCTCAGAAGACGATGCTCAGGGTCTGTAGTCTGTCCACCATCATCTCTTCTCAGAAGACAGGGCTTAGGGTCTGTAGTCTGTCTACCATCTTCTCTTCTCAGAATGGGGCTCAGGGTCCATGGTCTATCTGCCGTTAGTTTAAAACCTAGGTTTTCTTTCAAAGCACTCCTCTAATAATTAAGTTGTAAAACAAGTTCCAAGGCAACAAAAGACCAGGGTTTAGCTCTCACACAAGACTTGGAGCTCAAATCCCAACTTCCTTTAGCTTAAATAAACTCAAGACTTCTATCTAAATAACTTTCTATCAAGTGGCTTAGACTTCAGTGTTTTAGAACAATCTACATAGTTTCTGTGTGAATACACACTACTATAGTACATTAGTTAATATTTTATTGATTTCAATTCAATAAACATTTATTATGCAAGATGTGGAAAGAACAGTCACCCAGATTCCACAAGAGAGCCATAAAAACAACCAAATACCACCCAAGGCTCAGCAATTTTTTTTAAGAGGCAAACAGCTTTGGGGCTGCACGGTAGCAATTACTCTCGCAGTGATTGAGGAATATTTAAAACCTTCACGCTGGCATTGAACAGTAAAGGAGTTGGTGAGTCGTTCACTGCAATGCACACTGTGTTAACACAGGTTTGAAAGAACTGGATTTAAATTCAGAACTACAGATACAAAGCTTTAAGACTGTCAAAGAGATCAGGTCCCAGGCAGAAGCCTGTAATTGACTCTGGAACTCCAGTTTTTCAAACTCTCTTTGACGCTTTGTTGAATTCAATACACCTTTGTTACACCCAATGTAAGGGTCAGGCTATGCAGGAAGCCAAGGGTACAGTGATATTAAAGAAAAAGACCATTTCCATTCCTAACTGTGGAGAGAAAGGACTGCAAAATGAGCGAGGCACAGGCGCAAAGAGCCATGCAAGGAAGGAAGGGCCTGTTTGGGGCCCTGCTTTTGCCCTGAGGTTTGTGACAGACACTGTGTCTCAGCACGGACTGTGCATACAGTCCAAATGTCTCAAGTAGATGTTCTTGGTGTCTAGGCAACAGAAATGATGAAAGAGTAAGGTAGAAGACCCAAGTAAAAAGGTACAGGTTGATTTTTTGGAAAAATGAAAGACAGTTCATGCTTACTTCCAACCCGAATCAAGTTGGTTCCTGAGATCCTGGGGCCCTGCTCTTCATGATGTCTAAATCCAAGTTAGGAACAAGATTCACCTGCACTATGCATAACCTTATCAGTTATGGTTGTCAACAGTACTGAAATTCAGACTTCCTGGGTTGGTCTTCCATGGTAGACTAGGGTTGGAATATGTCCATCGACATACCTATTTATACATGAGCCAGGACCCTGTAAGCTTCAAACCTCTGAAGAATGACACAAATGCAACTCAGTAATACTGAGGAAGGGTTCTGATGGATCCTTCACATCGACAATCCCTGTGAGTACTAATCAAAACTGAGACAAAAGCATTTCAAAGCCATGCGCATGTGTGAGTGTGTATCCATCTGTCTTTGCATCAGGGATGTGTGCACACAGTGCATGTGGCTATGTAGGTACACACATGTGGAAGCCAGAGAATGATATTGCCTAGTTACTCTCCCCCTTAAATATTAAGTTATGGTCTCTCACGTGATGGCTGATTCAGCTAGTCTAGCCAGCCCACTTGCCATGGGAATTCACTACCTCCACTGTCCAAATGCTGGGATTACAAGTGGGTGGCCATGCCTACCCATCATCTGTGTGAGTACTAGAGATCAGACTTGTGAGCCCCAGTTTAAAGCCAGTCCTTCCCAGGATGTTCTGTTTGCTGCCAACTGGGGTATCAGGGTAGAAAGATGCTTCTCATATGCCATGCAGTGTAGAGGGCCATTCATTGTCCCACTAATAGCAAACTCAAGGGAGGTCTCTGGGAAAGGTGGGAAAAAACGGGTGCCCAGAATTCCTAGTGGAACGCTCTAGTGATCTTACACAATGTAAAAACTTCCCAACCTTTCCCTTAACAAATAAGGGTATTTAAATTACGCTGGAATCACATCATGAGATAAAATGCAAACAATGTTGTTAAAGAATTCAATTTTATAATTTGGGGAGTAGAGAATAAAAAAGACAGATTTTCATCATAGGGCAACTCAGGAGGGCTATGACAGACCATCCTGAGAGCAGAGAGCACCATGGCGCTGAGTGTTTGGGGCTTTTGAGGGAAGGATTGCCATTCTCTCCCACCAAGCTTTCTCCACTATTTGGAAGGGTTACAAAAGGGAATGAGGTGCAGGGGCTGTGGCTCACTTGGTAGAGTGCCTGCCTAGCATGAAGGAAGCCTGGGTTTGACCCTAGGACTGCATCAACATGGTAGGCCATTCCTGTAATCCCAGCACTCGGGGGGAGACACAAGAAGCTTAGGATTCAAGTTATCCTTGACTACATAGCAAGTTCCCGGCCAGCAAGGGTTATATGAAACATTGTATCAAAAGAGAAAGGGAGTCTGGGTGGTGGAGGCGAATGCCTTTAATCCTTGCACTCAGATTTCTGTGAGTTCGAGGCTAGCCTAGTCTACAAAGCGAGTTCCAGGACAACCAGGGTTACACAGAGAAATCCTGTCTCAAAAAATAAAAAAAACTCAACAACAAAAGCCCCTTGCTTTGCTTATATACAAGCGCCCACTGTCACTAATGGAAGCTGTCCTTCAACCAAGGCCCAGTAATTTTCTAAAATGAACTTAAATTTTACAAAGGCATTTACATAGACATTCTCTGAGCTGCCCAATGGCCACAACCTGATAATAATGGGCTTGGAGATGACTAGCTGTATGTAATTTGCATCTCTGCCTTTCCTAAGCCACACATAATAGGCCAGCAAGAGAACTGGAGTTCCTACAGTCAGACCATGTTCACTATCAGAGTGTGAAAGGGGGTTGCAGCAGAATGGGGACTGGATAAGGACGAGCACAAGTAAGTAGGCTAGACTCTGCCATCTCCTTAGTGCTTGAAGTCAGGTGCATACCTCCAGCTAAATGGGGGGATGGGTGGGAAGGCCGGAAAGGCCTAGAGAGCCGAACTTCTCAGTGACAGAATGACTGAGGCAGTTCTGTGGCTGCACTAAAGGCACTTTCCCATCCCGCACACTGTTCCCTAGACCTCAGAAACAATTCTTCCCAATCAGTTGCAGCTTCACTTTCAAAAGTCAGCCCCACAAGGCAGGCGTGGAGACTCAAGCCTGCAAAGCCAGCACTTGGGAGACTGAGACAGGGCTGCCATTGAGTTTTGCCTGGAGAAAAAAAACCCAGTGGTTTCTATGGTTCCTCTGGGTAACCAGCTTCTGAAAGCACTGGCCTCACTTAGTTCCACAGATTCTAGAAAAGGGCTGTTGGCTGATACTCCCTAAAACCTTTCCTGCCATCATCCTCAGGTGCTTGTCACATCAGAGTTTGAGGCCCTTATGTTGACTACCAGACTCCTGGTCCACTCCTTTTTTCATAAATTACCCATCTATCCCTGCACCCCAACATGACCAAATGTTCCACTAGTTTTAATACAGACATTGCTGTATCAATTCAGAGGGATGGACCACAAGGAAGAAGACAGTAATCTGTAGACCAGGAGAGAGCTCGGTGGATACAGCACTTGCCTGATGACCCTAGTCTGCATTCCCTGGAGCCCATAGGAGCTGGAACCATAGCTCATAAGGAAGATGCAGGGTGGACATGGGAGAGTCTCCTGAGCTTTGGGGCTAGACAGCCTGGCTGGTGTGATGGCAAAAAGACCTTGTCTCCAAACAACGTGGAGAGGAGAGGGCGGCCACCTGAAAGCTGTCCTCTGACCTCCACACACACATTACATCATACACACTCACACACATTTGCACATCACACATATAACAATGCATACACAAAAGAACAACAAACTACATGAACACTATAAAAAATAAGCACATTCAGGAGCCTTTAAGTATAGTTTATTTGTAATTCCTTTAAGCCCAATAAGCTGAGTTTTAATTTCAGTATAATATTTTAAAATGGAGAAGAAAAAGTAACAAGACATTAGCAGAGTGCCATAAATTTTATCCTGTTAATGGGTATTTAATATACTTCAACTAACAAAGATGAGTATAATTTGCCTAGAAATAGTTCTGCAGCTTTCCTCATAATAAATCAATTACTGTACTTCCATAGCAACAGAATAGGATTTTATATAATATAAAACACTAAGTACTATATTAAGAAGTCTGTGCAGTTATTGCATTTCTTCCTATGATTATTGCCTCCTTGTGATAGTTTAATACAAAATACTATGAGCCTAAATGCAAAACAGACAAGTGATAAAAATCTCTCAGAAAATTATTTGTGCATGTGTACATGAGCATGCATGTGTGTGTGTGTGTAGGATGTATTGATGTATTCACGTGGTTCTGCACACATGCATGTGTGCTTGTGCAGAGGCTGGTAAGTCAATTCAAAGTGTCTTTTGATCATTGCCTAACTGGTTTTCTGAGAAAGAGTATCACCGAGCCTGACGCTCTCCAACTGGCTAGACCAATGGGCCAATGAGCTCCAGGGATCCACCTGTTTCCAATCCCCTAGCACTGGGGTTACAGGCATATTCTACCAAGCTTGGCTGTTATTGGGTGCTGGGAATATGAACACAGCTTTTCATGCTTGTGTGGCAGGGACTTGGTCTTGTGAGTCCAGGATCAGTTAATAAAATCATAATAAATATTTCTGTTGATAGCCAAGAAAACAGCAACGAGCTAGCAGTCTAATTACTCTCGAAATTGAAAGCTGCATCCTTGAATAGTTGCTTCATATCTTGAAAGTACACACAAATGGGTCAGATCTCTTACCACAATAACTTGGCGAAAGAGGTTGCTATCTCTGAATAGACTAGGTACAAACAATGCTAGGAAGATGGGGGTTCCCCACGAGCCTGCAGCAGGCCTGACTGGCATCAAAATGTTACACATGCCTTACAAATGTGTGTAATTCCTAAAATTCTGACTCACAACAATAAAAATAACACAGCTTTATTCCACACTTTAGGAAATTCGATATTCCTTAGTCTCACTGAACCTTGGAATGTAATAATCATTAAGTACTTTCCACTAAACAATCTTCTCCATTGGTTTACCACCTACTATATAACCCAGTATTCCCCCTACCCTCTGAGAGAGGGTGATATGGGAGGGGTTTAAAAGAAACACAAGTATTATCACTGTCCGAGGGTGGACAGTATATGAACCTAGCCTACGAGAGCTCTAACTGCACAGTCACTTAGTTCAGACTACTCCTGCACTTCAGCAGTTGGTGGGAATGCTGGATTCTCTTAATTTGTGCTTTACTGCACTCTCTGCTTCTCTTCATCCCCAGAGCCCATATCACAATGTTCTTAACGTCAGCCACAGGAAAGAAGTTCTTCAAAACAGACAGGCTTCAAAGGGAGCTAGTCCTTAAAGACTAGGGTTCAGGGGTAGAACATGTAAATGTTGGAGTTTTGCTAAGCTATTAGTGCTTCAATTTTACTAAATTCATTACTTGTAAAATAATTTAATAGATCTGAGGAGGTACAGCCTATCAAAATCTGGTAATCAAAGGTACACTGAAGCAATGGTAAACTCTCTCACACAAACACTCTCTCTCTCCTCCCTCTGTCTGTCTGTCTGTCTGTCTGTCTGTCTCTCTCTCTCTCTCTCTCTCTC
>LZPO01009139.1:0-10484 GCA_001675575.1 Neotoma lepida
TCTGTGTGTGTGTATGTATAGATGCATGATCACCTGCCATGAGGATTTGGAGGTTAAGACAATGTGAAGAAGTTGAATCTCTCTTTCCAACAGGGGGACTGAAGTCAGGTCATCAACTGAAGGCAGTGCATTTACTAACTGATCAATCTCACTAACCCAAAGGGGCACAAATCCTTTTTAAAGGGGAAAAATAAAGATGTCTTATGTCTCCATGAATCCTTAGAAGTAAACATACTATCATAATAACCAGGGCACTTTCCTCCAGAGAAATATTTCATCAATTAATGCAGACAGAAGATACATTTTTTTACTTTGAGCCTACAATTATTATTTTGTATTTATTGTTACTCTCCTTAAAAGTAAACTGATTGTGTTGTTGCTGTTCAACCAAATAATATAGGTAAGCATTTTCAAAAACAAAACCATCCTTGTTGTGTGTTATTTGATAAGTAGTACAATTTTGATCAGCCTTGGAAACTCCCAGATAAAGGGATGAGCATCTAAATGATATTACTGTATGTAGAACTCCTGACCTAGTCAAACTCTAATGCAATTTTAGAGAAATAAAAAGGATTTTGAANTTAGTAAATTTTATTAAAATACATTGGAAGGAGTATCATTGATTTTGACTTTTATTCTTAGAGAAATTGTCATTTCTAGTAAGATTGACTCTGAGTGCATTTTATTCTTTCTTCTACATAAGATGTACTAAAATCCATCAGGTTTAATTTTAATGATTTTGATGCTAAACATACACACAGTCCACTTAATAGATAATTCTTGTCTATGATCCATCAGTGTATTATACAATAATACATTTAAGTCACTCAATTTTTAAGGACTTACATATTAAAACACATTTGTAGTATGGAATTTTTAAATATTTATATGTATTCATGAGATTTTTTAAAGCATATCTTACAGGTTATAGTCCAAATATTGTCTGTATCTTGATGCAAAGTCTAAGAATCCAGTAGTTGTTTAGTCCACAAGGCCGTATATCTCAGCTTGTCTTCAGTATATGCCTGAATTCCAAAGAAGCCAGGCCTAATACCAGTGAAGGCATGAGTTTTCGAGTGAGAGTGAGGGCAAGCAGGCAAGAACAAGCAGTTCTTCATTCCATTTATATTAACTGCCAATAGAAGGTGTGGCTCAGATTTAATGGAGAACTTTGCATTTCAAAATATNTGGATTTAGTGTGGATCTTCCCGCTTCAAATAATTCAAATAATAAAAATTCCTCATTAGTATACCCATCCATCACATAGGCCTTTAGTTAATTCTGGATGTAGTCTAGTGGACAACCAAAAGTAGCCATAACAATCCACCTCTTTTGAACTTGACATACAATCATATCTCCTTAGAACATGCTTAATTTCCAAATGCAAACAACTAGGTCACTGTTGCTGGATCCTAATGGCTCCCTCAGAGGAGGGGGTGAGAAGGCCTGGTGTCAACAACACAGACACCAGAAGTCAGGTGAAGGCAAACAGTAGACTTTGTTATTCAATAATGGGGAAGGCCTTATATATCCTCTTCCCATCACCCAGGCTGTGTCCCAATTCTGGTGACATTGCCTAATTGTCCCTCATTGTCTGGGCATGATCAGGAACTCTGACAGTGATCTGGTGACATTGCATGGTCATCCCTCATTAACTAGGCACAATCAAGACCTCTGGCAGTGCCTGTTTCTAGGCCCTCAGGCAGATTCCAGGTTGGCTCATAAGGAAGTACATTATATGCATGCCTTGGCAACTGGTTTGAGACAATTTCTTTGATTCTGTGGGTCTGTCCTACTACACGTCATAATTATGCCTAATGTGATATTATACCAATCCTATGGTTAACCACAAATGCACTATATATTTTAGAATAGGTGGTTATGTCATTTGAGAGACATTCTCTTAGTATCTCAAAACTTAAATATGATAATCATTGATATTTTCTCAATTGATATCACATTATATAATAAAGAAATTGAAGAATAAAAACACAAACATCTACACAATTTTTTTTTCCTTTTTAAAGACAGGGTTTATCTGTGTAGTCCTGCCTGTCCTGTAATGCACTTTGTAGACCAGGCTGGCCTCAGACTCACATTCTTAAAAAAAATATGATGGAAACCCTCATGTTGATTATAATCCCCTTTTATTCAACCTCTTATGTGGCCTTAATTGGTATTTATAACTACCATCCTCAACTACCCATTCCGTACTTTCTCCACCCTCAGCAAGTATTTCATAAGGTCTTTTCCTCTTTTCCTGAAGGTGTGAGCCATACCTCATTTCCTGACAGGTCTGTGTCCCTTGCCATCTTGTCTGAATTAGGCTGGGTAACTTTCCATTGACCTTAATCACAGGATTTGGTGCCACCAAGAGATGCCTTAAATGATCTTCTCCACTTCAGACATAATCTTTCCTACTTCCATTATGGAGAAGTAATCCAATTTTGCCTTAGTAATCTAGATCAATCACTTCTCCTAACACTGTTATCCCTTTCTTAGATGATTGGCTTAATGGTATCAATAATCCAAAGTGACCAGGCAAAAGTCTGAGCTTCCAGTCCAATTGAATGTTTGTTGTGTTTCCTGGCAGAAACATTCACATCTNTGGAACCAAAATTTCTAGGCCACCAGAACTTATGGTCATAGGAGCAGATAACAAATTTTCCTAGTTGGTAACTGAGGTGATAATGAGTAAAACTACTCCCTTTTCCCACCCCTTGATTCTGGGACCCATGGGTACTTGCTATGAGAGAACCCATACTATATATTGGACACTTATTCAAAGGATATACCATGTTCGGCAAAGCCCTAGACTACTGTCACTTAACTGTGCTAAAAAAAAAGGACATTGCTTTATTCTATCAGGCCAGCTGCACCAGGGTAGTGAGTAACATAGTAAGACCTGTGGATTCCATGACCAGGGGGAAACTGTTGCATTTCTCTGACTGTGAATTGAATGCCTTTGTCAGAAACAATACTAGGGGAATATCATGACTGTGGATAAGGCATTCTGTAACTCTCTGTATGGAAGTATTCCTGAAGGAAAAGGTAAGAACACATCAGACTTGGAGATGCAGAATTTTGGAATTTGTCCTGATGGGTTTCTACCTTGCTTTGCTCTGGTATTTCCTCACTATGCCCCTTTCCTCATTTCTCATTTTTAGAATGGTAATATATATTTTATGTCATTTGTGTTGTGATTTGCTTTTTGCTTTTATTTTTAAAGGGGATTGAAGCTAACAGACTTCCATGAGTCTCAAAGATACATGAACTATGGACTTCGAAGCAGTCTTGATACTATCAAAGGTTATGTGGACTTTTGAAGTTGAATGGAATGCATTTTCCATTGTAATATGATTAGAAGCCTGTGGTTGTCAGGGAGTAGAATATTGTAGTTTAAATGAAAATGACACCCATAGACTCATATGTCTGAATGCTTGGTCTCTAGTTAATGGAACAGTTTGTAAAGAATTAGGAGGTATAGCCTTGTGAGAGGAGGTGTAGCATTTTTGCTAGAGGTGTCTCATTGGGGGTGAACCTTGAGGTTTCAAAAGTCTATACAAGGGTCTCTCTCTCTCTCTCTCTCTCTCTCTCTCTCTCTCTCTCTCTCTCTCTCTCTTGCTGCCTGTGGCCTATGAATCAATATGTAAAGTTTTCAACTACTGCTCTAGCTCCATGGTTGTCAGGTTTACACCATGATGAACATGAACCAATTCTAAAATTATAAACAAGNCCACAATTAAATGTATTCTTCAATAAGAGTTGACACCACACAGCAATTGAATAATAACTAAGATACAGATATAAGGAGAAATATGTAGATATATAATATGTATGTTATATATACAATACATATAAGATATACATCTTAAGATACATATATGTGTCAATAATATGGAGAGAAACATTTGAATATTTTTTTAGAATTTCTACTTTTGTCATACTTTCCAAATATAACTTCATTTTTAATCCATTCTCTATATCCAGTATGTATCAGTGCAAAGTTCCCAGGAGAAGTAATGTTTTAACTGTGTAGAGGGCGTTTACTGTTTTAATAGTTTCAGGACTCCAATTCTGGGATTATCCACACATCACCAATAACTAGTGACAAAGTTGTCCTTCCTGAAAGAACAGCAAGAAACAGAGTTATATATGATGGCTTTACAGTCCAGGTCCTAAATCACTACTGGCTTTAACATGTTTAAGGAAGCCTCCATGAANCTTGCAATAAATTGGATTGTTCATAAAGAATATGCTGCAAAATANTCTAAGCACATTACTTATGAGAGATTAAAGGAAGAAGAAATGTGCACTGAAGAGACTTGAACTACAGTATGAATGTAGCAGTGATTTGGAGATGATGCTTGACCTATCACAGATTTCTTGAAGTTCAGCAAAGTGACTAGACTTTATGCTTTTGCACAAAGCAGCAATTAAACATGAACTGGATAGTGGAATGGGTATCATGTCACTGGACAGTTTCCTTCAGAATATATAGAAGGACTANAATTTATTGATAATATACCTTACATTTANGGTTAAACAACCACAGCAATGAACGGGCCGTAGTGGATAAAGCACAGTATCTAAAACAGCCTGGGTTGCTGACCAATGTCAGAAACAAAACAATGACTATGTGACTCAAATTTAGTCCTGTACCATTTAGGAAGCCAAAATACATAGTTTTGTTAATATGTTTAATTTATTTTATGAAATAAACTGTTGTTTTATATCTCTATGAAAATAACAACAACCTGATTCTCTGTATAACAATATTGATATAATAGATACATTTGAATTCCTCTGATTGAGGACTGAGCATAACATAAATTGCTAAATGGTCTTATTAATAAAAAATCCAGAGCTATATATTGGGGTGAAAACTGAGAGATCAGAGTAATAGAACAAGCCACGGCCAACCTCATCTTACCAACTCGTCAGCCTCCAGAGAGAGCTACTTCCTGTATACCCGTGCCTTATATACCTTTCTGTGCCCCGCCATCTTACTTCCTCTCTCTGCCCAGCTACATCACTTCCTCTTTCCACCCAGCTTTATCACTTCCTGTCTGTCTGTACAGACTTCCAGATCTCTATGGTTAACTAGTGCTGGGATTAAAGGCGTGTGCCACCAGGCCTGGCTCTGTTCCCAGTGTGGCCTCAAATTCACAGAGATCTGGATGAATCTCTGCCTCCCAAAGGCTAGGATTAAAGGCCTGTGCTACCACTGCCTGGCCTCTATGAGTAATATAGTGGCTGGCTTTTTCCTCTGATCTCCAGGCAAGCTATATTTATTAGAGCACAAATAAAATATCACCACAAATGCATGAATACTATAATATATCTAAATATATTCTGATACAATAGCATGCATCATCAATGCAATTCTTTTAAACTAATAGTGTTTAATCATTGAGTTTCTGAAGTGACAGGACATCATACAATTTTAATTTTCAATTCTAAGACTGTCTGTGACACAGTAGAAAAGCTATATCACAGATGTTCACTGGGTAGTTTCAAAATTCCAGTCAAGCAATTTTGGGATCAAGCACACATTTTAACAGATGTTTTCTATGTATTTTTAACTGTCTATGGAAAGATGAAAGAATGAAACACCACATTTTAAAGCAGAAATAGAAGCAAATTTCATGTGAGGTCAAGGACTATTTTGAGATAGAAATGTAGCATAAGGTAAAATAGAAATCTTAGAGGGGAAAGCAGAGTTCATTAGTTACACAATTATAACAGTTATCATTAATACAATTTTCTTCTGATAGCCTTATTTGTACAAATGAAGTAATCACATTTGTGATGTGTCTAGTTCTTACCAAGTCACAGGCACAGGGGATGGAAAGATGCACTACACAAAGCACTTCCCACATGCTCATAATCATGTGGAGGAGATATGGCAGTTATTTTTACATTAAGGGCACACACTATAAATGAAATATGATGGAATTGTGGGACTGCAAAGATGAAGTTACCATGTCTTCCTTATTGCAGGAAGGAAAAAGGTTCATGATGAAATTTACTCTGAGTTCTTGAAGTTTTCCAAACAGTAAACAGGAACTAATTCTACAAGACAAATTTGCAATGTTATGCAGAATCTTAATGTAAATGCATACTGTGTACTATAATGTACAGATGTCAGAAGTTAAAAATGTGTTTTGAGTTGATACTACAATAGAATGAACAATTATTCAAAATATAACACCCTGGAATCATGAGGAATATTGCAATAAAAGAACTGAGTAGTAAGGCCTTCTTTGCAGGAGAATTTCAAGTTCTCCCTGACTTTTCAAAAATCAACTCTGGCTGCTACTAAGTAGCAATGAATAAGTACAAGGGAATCTTTTATAATACATATGCCTTAATCATAGCTAAACATAGATCAGTAGTACAGAAATTTACTTGAATAGAAAGAAATCTCTAGAAAATATTTAAAACAAACGTTTAATTACTAGAATAAAATTTAGGGGTACAACAGTTTAGAGAAATGCCAACTCATAGAATTCATAAAAGTTGTTTAATAAATTTTCACATAAGAGTAAGTAACACTTTCAAGATATGATAAAATTAGTCTGATAGACTTGACCATAATCATAGCCATCTCAGTCAGAACAAGACAGAAATATTTGAAGACACATGAATATGGGTATTTGATCTCACACCCTAAAATCTCCCATCAATGGTATTAATTTTACAGCACAGCAACTTTAACAAAAGCTGCCCTGCTTTATTCTGAAATTAAGTCAAGAATCTTGGGTGCTCAAGGCATACTATTGTATTTTTTACCTTAGTTTCCTCTGATTTTATTCCCCCATTTGTATTGCTTAAAAATTTCATACAAACATGTGATACATTGTAGTTAAATCCTCTACCATTTCTTCTCCTCAAATTCTTTCCCTTTTCCAATCATGATTTTTCCAGATAATTTCATGTGCTAAGTTTTTAAAANCTCACTTGGCCCTTTAGTACTTGCTATGTTTTCATGATTTTTGGACTAGCTACTGAAGCATGGGTAGCTACACTGGGACCTCATACCTCAAGAAAATTCATTGTCCCTTCTCCATCTGCTATCCTATCAACTGCCAGTCACTTCTCTGGTAGAGTGGCTACTTCCTCCTCTTCTTCTCCACCCATGCTGGAATTTTGGCTCACTTGTTCTGTGCAGGTCTTATTATGAAGTCACAGTTGCTATGAATTTATGTATAAAATGGCGTTGTCATGACCTGAAGTTATTGTTTTCACAACAGATGTTTACTACCTCTGGCTCTTTCAGTCTTCCTGCGCACTCTTCCTTGATGACCTCTGAGACTTGAGGGAAGGAGGTATAATACAAGTATCCTATTTATACCAGAGTATTTCCTAGTATCCTATTCTCTTCAACTTTACTGGATGTGTGTCTCTACTAATTTCCANTGCTTGGAAAAAGAAGACTCTATAATAAAGGTTGAATGGAGTGGGGGATGGGAAAGCAGGGTAAAGGTGGGAGTATAGGGATAACTATCATTNAGGAATTCTAAATATGCCATATGGAAACGTAAAACTGTAGATGCTTCCTAAAATNCAAACATATAAAAAGAGTTTAATAAACAGTAGTGGGGACAATNCTACTCCCAGACACCAAAAGCTATTAAACAGCAATACCAGTTCTAGGAACAGTTTACCTGATTTCTCAAGATCGATCAGCTAACATTCTTACTTTTGTTTATCCAACAGAACTTCTTAGAAAGCCTCTATATCTGAAGACACTACATACTTGATTCACAGGACATAGAAAAATCAAGCTGGTACCAGAATGGATGCTTCATCTTTACTGACTATCTATCATAATGTTTAGAAGCTCTGTGCTTGCAATAGGGCAAGAAAAGTAATTAGCACTCTTACCAAGTTGTGAACCCTATGAGGTACATTAATGACCTATCTGGAAGATAGGCAAACTAGTGAAATAGAAGCATTATGCTATGAGAGTAACCANGTACTTTCTGACTGTAATTAAAGCATTCTCCACAGATGGAAACCATGATTGGTGCAGTTAATTGGGCCCAAACCCCCTTACCTGGATAGGACATATGCCCTAGTGTAAGNGCACTATGTTGCTCCTCTAAAATGACATATTAATAANCTTTCCTCCAAANTTTTGTTTAGAGACCCTTAGATTGTGGAATCCTACNATCCTCAAAGAGTAAATGCTATATCTTTTTCTTTTGAGATTATCAGAGAAGCTATTGACAAACCAATTGACATCATAAATAAAATTAATTTTATGTATTTCTATATTAGATAAATGAAAAATATCATACAACTTTTGGATTACTTGNTATATAAAATCTACGATAATATACAATTATTTAAATTAATAATATTTCTAATAAAAAAGAAACTATATAAATTGACTGTAGTTAGTGAGATATTTCACTATTTTTCTCCAAGTGAAAGGCATAGAGAAATAATTCAATTTTTTGCCACTAAATTCAATCACTAGTAGAAAAAATAGTTAGATATTTGGGATATACTCTTTCCAAAATAAATACATACATATGAAACAAAAATATTTGACCAAAGATAATAAATAACCAAATTTTTTTGCTTTTATAGTCTCTAGTATGATTTTTCATGTGAAAATTACAGTAATTTTCAGTCAAATGTTCCACCAGAAATACTATTTACCTTCCCTAAAGGATTTGAAATACATGGGATANAAATAAATAATGCATCATGAATTAATGTATGACTTAAAAAAGACTATGTGACCAAACAAAATGGGGAAAAGCTCACGAGACCTCAATCATACAAAAAGAACTATTGTGGTGATGTTTTATCTGTGTCCCTCAATAAAGTTTTTCTGAGGATCAGAGAAAAAAGCCAGCCACTATATTAAACATAGAAGTCAGGCAATAGTAGCACATGCCTTTAATTCTATGACTTGGGAGGCAGGNATCCATCTAGATATCTGTAAGGTCAACACTAGTTAACCATGGAGGTCTGGAGGTCTGTATAAACAGACAGGAAGTGACAGGATGGGCAGGAAGAGGAAGTGATGTAGATGGGCAGAGAGAGGAAATGAGATGGCAACACAGAAAGNCAAGATAGGNATGGGTATACAGGAAGTAGGTCTTTTTGGCGGAGAATCTCCAAGTGGTAAAAAAGTGGCTGGCTTCTTTCTGCTTTTCTGATCTCTCAGCTTTTCACTCTAATGTCTNACTCTGGGTTTTTTATTAATAAGACTNTTTAACAGTTCATCTTACAATCTACATGCCACTAAATAAAACTTGAGAGCAGAAGTAGTCCTCACCAGAAAGATCACACTAATTTGTTGCCCAATAAGAAGTGTTCACCCTGAAAATATGCATACATGTAATAATATATGGTCTCAACAGGTTATATCTGTATCTATCTATCTATTTATCTATCTATCTATCTATCTATCTATCTATCTATCTATCTATATCTATCTATCTATCTATCTATATATATATAATAACACAATATATACATAAATTCATGCAATGCAATTGATAAGAAAAGAGGTCATGAATAAATTTGAACAGGCAGGAAGGGGTATTTGGAAGGGATTGGGGATGGAGGAAGGGAAGGAAGAATTGTCATAATTAAATATAATCTGAAAAATAAACATAAAACACAAAAATAAACTAAAGACTTTATGAAGGTTTTGCTTCTATCAAGTTTTGTTAAGTTTATAATGGTGTGACTTAGCATCAATATGTTACATTTGAGCCTGGGGATAAATGCTTTATGTAAAATCCATTTCTGTGAATTCAGCTGTTATTAATGTTATTATTATTAATTTTCCATGCAATTGACTCTTAGCAGAAAGGAAAAAAATACTTATACTGATTTGAATCCACCCAAGAGGAAACACTCTGTCTCATAGTTTGATTGCAGCAGCCAGACANTGGTAGAAAATTTTCCAAAAATTTATTTCATCGCATAAANAGGTCTTTATCAACAAATGCTGAATGAAAAGTCAGTATGTATGAATGATCTCAATGGATAGTAAACAAAAGTTTATACATGAAGATATGCCTTCTCTCACATGTGGAATGTAATGTTAATAAACATTTATGGGATGCATGATATTAAAAGGGTACTATCAATCTAAAGGAAGGAGGACTGTGAGGAGGGTGATGGGGTAACAGGAGAGAATAATGAGATGAAGATGAGCAAAGCACATGATAGATATATAAAATTTTCTTCATGAAACAGTATTTAATACAGTAATTCTTAAAAATAAAAGAATAAATGTTTATGATGAGAAAATTAATATTAATTTAATTTTTTTATTATTTGAAGGTATCATTCAAGGTGCTGAGTTTCATTATGTAATTTTCCTACATACATGTCAATATACTTTATCCTCATTCATTCCTTTCCTCAACATTTCTGCTGCATCCCCCTGCCTCTACCTTTCTGTCCCTTGTCCTCCCACTTCAAGAAGATTGTCATTCTTTCTTCCAAAT
>LZPO01009141.1:3635-17732 GCA_001675575.1 Neotoma lepida
CACTCTACCCCCAAAGTCTCGTCCCTCCTCACGTGCTGTATTCAGCAAGGCTCCATATCCTTAAAGGCTCTACATAACTTCAAGAAAGAACCATGAGCTGAGGACTCAGATTCAAACCAGGAACCTATTCAAGACATAACTCTGCCTCCTGCATTCATGCAATTACATCAAGTGTATTCAGTGAAATTATTATTCTCTGAAAGCATTACTACTTTAAATGTATATTTATTATTGATTCATCTTTGGAGACAATTGTTACAATATTGCAAATTCCAAGATTTCCCCTCAATTACTAAATTGAGCGTGCCAATTACTAAATCCTGTCTTAGAACATTTTGTGTGTGTGTGTGTGTGTGTGTGTTATAGCATATGTATTCTTCTTTAAATGGTTATATCTGCAATCCTAATTAAAAGCAATGTGAAAAAAAATAAGTGCATTTAAGCTGAAAATAGCTTGATGTTAATCCAGAGATCACGTTTACATTGTTATTGTATATGTTGTTATTTATGATAGATGGTCCCTGAATGAAATAATTTCACTTATTATGAGAAAATANATTCAATGGCTAAGAGTTCTTTCTGTGCAAGCATGATGACCCGAGTTCATTGAGACACTCCCATTTCAAGGGAACTAGGTGGAGAATTAGGGAGCAGGACACCTGACACTCTCCTCTAGCCTCACATCTGCATTTATTCATGTGTACATGCCATGTACACATACACCATATCAGAAACATNCTTGAACATAGACTCACATTACAAACAAATACCAAAAATATTTATAACACATACTGAGTGGTGTTATGAGATACAATTCTGATTAATTATTATTAATTACCATAGATTCTGAATATTTTTAAACATAAAGACAAACCTTGGTTAACTCTCTTATAAGGTCAATATTAGAACAATCATGTAAAACTACATGTTTAAAACTGTTAGAAAATAGAATTACTTTAATTACTGAATGTAATGTCTTTTATTTGTATGGAAAATCAATACATGAAGGCAAACACACACACATACACATACACATGCATGTATTCTATNTATGCAAATATAGCTATAATTAAAATGAAGTAAGATTGCTCACTGTAAGGCTAAATGTGTTACATTACTTACTAACTTTCANAGAGAAGAGAACTAAGACAGGGAGCTTAAGTACCATATTTNTAAAGCTTCTGGTGTGTTAGTTTTGTCTTGCTATGAAACAACGCCACAGACCTGGCAAATTATAAACAGCAGAAGCTTAATTAGGTTGATTGTTACTGAGGCCAGGAAGGTGACTAGAAGGATGACAGCATCTTTTCTTTTTGCTATATAGTAAATGGTTGATGAGGAGCTCAGTTCAAACCAAAGATGAGTGTGGGGCAATAGGGAGCTTTTCTGGAATTCCAGTCGAGGTATCTCACCCCTGCAATAAGGTGTTAGCGTATTAACCAGAAACAACCTTGTGACAGCACTGTTACAATTGAAACTATGTATATTTCTTCTTCTTNCTCCTTCTCCTCTCCCTCCTTCTCTTTTTTCTCACCTGCCTCCTGCTTCCTCTTCTTCTCCTTTCCTCCCCCTCTTTCCTATCCCTCTTTGAGATAGTTACCACTTTTAAACCAGGCTAGCTTCGGACTTATTGAATAGTACAGCTTTGGACTCTCAATCCTTCTGCCCCAGTCCTTCACTTTATATACTAGGATTATAGGTGTGAATTGCCATGCTAATCTTTGGTGATTAAATTGCCACCTATGCAATANAGGTAACATGGAAGCCACAGTAGTAAGGAAACAGAATTGAAAGGGTGGGCATTTGCCTTAGTAGCTCANAAATCTTAGAAAGATTCAAGTTCACTATTTCTATTATTTCATAATTTTAAGTAATAAAAATTATCTCCAAACAGGAAAAAAATGCATGATGCATTGTAGAAAGCAGAATCATTTATAATTTGTTCATGTGTCTAGATCTTAATGGTTGACATGCCTCAGTAATCAGAGAACTTCTTACTGTCGCCATGATGGAATTTGAGGAAGTTATGAAGCAAAAGAAAAGAGAAAGAGATAATTTTGAGCCTGAAGATGAGCCATTATCCCTCTACTTTCAAGGAAGAGACAACAAAGTAGAAAACTAAACTGTGTGCATGAGAACACTCCTTCTGAACTTCATCTAGAAGCATAGCATTCATAGAAAAGAAAACAGCACTCATGAGGCGTCACTATAAATTCATTATGAAAAATTAGTCACCTAGTTTAAAACAACTTATTGGCATTCAATGTTATTGCCATGTGAATTGGAGATGGTGCCTNATTAGTCAGATGTTTTGAAATTTATGAAATATTCAACGAAGCTAGTGTGTTTGCCAGTGTGTGGTGTGCGTTATATAATTCATGACCTGATTAAGATTTGTTTAATATGTTTGCGTTTATTTACAAATACCTTCCCAAAATGTATTATTTTTATAGTCTTTCTTATTTGATATTTTAATAACTGTCCTTAAGAGGAGGTTCTACTTTTAATGAATTATTTGTTTTTCATTTGAAGAGATTTCTTGTTTATCTCTTCTANGATGAACAAACACACAAACAAACATAAAAACAGCCCTTCTAGAGAAATGTATGTCAGTTGTGTGTCTCTCTATCCCAATGACANGGGAGGGAAGAGGTGGTGGTGGTCCATCCCCAGTGAGAGAGCCTAGGGGCTGCAGCAAGAGGTCATATAATCAGGNAGTACTACTTTATCATCCAGGGAGCAGACTCAGGTGGGGAAAACTTCGGNCAAATAGAAGAGATGGCTTTCTGGTACTCAGGTAGAAATCACATTGGATGCTGTAGAATCTGTTGATGGGTNGTGCTGTTAACNAGAGGGCAGATGAGGTGACAGTAAACACAGCAAGTGTTCCTTATCCAAGCACTCTGGGAGCAGGTAGCAAACTAAGTCCCTGAAACAACTTTTTCATGCAAAGACAAGTTTCTTCCTCTTTCTAAACAGAAACTTAAACTATTGTTTTGTTTTCCCTAAGGTGGAAAGGAATGAAAACATGTTTCCCTCCTGGGGTTCTATGTTCTCAACTATGAAGTCCAATTTACTTCCCTGTATTCTCGTTTAGTAAATTTAGAAAGTAAGAGCTCAGACTAATCTTCCTGTCAACCACTTTTCTTCTGATTGTTAATACTCTGGATTTGGGACTCTATCAGCAAGATTTGAGATAAGACAGTTTACTTTACTTTCCTGTTCTCTAAAGCAAATATTACAGTCATAGAAACCTACTGCTATTTTTATGTCTTAAAAATCATTAGATTGGTGGTAAGTGCTTGGAAGCTTGTTAAGCTGATCAAACCTTGATTTTAGCCTTGTCATGGCCCCATTCAAATTTGTGTTCTACAGGACAAAGAAATTCTAGTGATGTAATTGATGATAGCAACAATAGAAAATGCTGTATCTCTATGCTCCCTATTATTAGTTTGGAAAACAAAGATTTAGAAAATTTAAAAATATGACAGGTCTTCGTGTCTCTTACTTTCACATAATTGCCCCTTGACCATGCCACGGAAGTTCCTACCATAGAATGGGCATGGGATTTGGAGTTTGAATCTGGAAAGCCTAAGCTTCCAGAAGATAGCTCTCAGCAAGTCTAGAACTCACTGTCACTGTCTTTAAACTGGTGACATAATATTTGTATGCACTAAAGAGATTGCTTCAGGTTAAAACTTCATATTTACTAATGTGGATTAGAAGACGGGGAAGAAAATCCACTAAAACAATCTAGTTTAAAATGCCACCATGGTGTCTAACACACTGCTTGTTGATTTGAAAACAAAATATTTAAATATTTAAAAATCACCATAAGTGAATCCTCTCCTGAGTGTTTGGAAAAAATATGCCTAGTATACTTTTCATGAAGGCAAAAAAAAAATGGCTTAATATGCCACTGTCTTGCTGTTAAAATGTTTATTCCTAAATCCACAAAGATGTGCCATGGGCTTCACTGCCTATATTTAATAGTCTTCATATCTAGCTTGTGTCCTCCCGTTGAGGTAGATCTGTAGGGCAGCCTCTTTTAGGACAGCTTATGTCAGACACATTCTCTTAGACAAAGAGTGAATGTTGTACCCGAGGGACTTCCTCAGAGTGCTTCTGAGTTACATAAAATAGATTTCTAACTCGTCTCTGCATCTACCCAAATGTCCACTTCCTTCAGACCCTATTTATAAAGGTTAAGTTTGAATTTCCAAAACTTTCCATTTCTAGTTCTTAATGTGATCTTAATGACCAGAATCATGGAGTTTGCTATTTTTTTGTTCTGTTTTGTTTTTCATACTACTAAAAAACTGAACCAAGTCTTAGAATCTTGCTGCAATTTTTTAATATTAAGCAAAGTTAGTTCTGTTTCCTGTAGATATATTCCAGATATTATTAGGAAGAAATACTCATATAGTGTAAAATTGTAGTGTTCAATTTCAGTCTCATTTGCCTTTGTTCATTTTTTAACTTTAAATAAAATATTCACCCTCTTTGCAGAGGCATAGTTTTCTCACTTAAATAAGGATAATATTTTTATATGTTTCCCCGCTATTGTAAATAAGTATTGTTGCTTAAAAATTGTAGGTATCACTTCTATTTTTAGTAGTTATTAAGAAGATGCTGAGCATGTTATAAAAATGATAAGGAAAGTAAAGAAAAATGGATGTCACTAATGAAAGTAGAAAATAATTTCTTCTCTTGCAAAAATCAACATTCACCTTCAAGTTGATGTTCTCTGTCACTATTAGAGACTAGGCCAATTCCTTTTTATATGTAGAAATATTATACACCAAATTGTTATGAACAAAAATTAAAACATTTGCTTAATTTTTACAGCATTTTTCTAAAAGTATATACTTGTTTAGCTACATCACAGAAATATCAGACCACGTTATTGCTAGAAACACAAGAAACAGATCTGTTAATTAGGAGAAAGATGCAGTGATGACCTTCATCTTAGCTATCCAAAAACCAGGTAGTTTGTGTCTGAATAGGAGAGGATTGTGAGACTGAACAACTGTACCAGCAGCTAAAATTCAACTCTTCTAAATTATCAATTTTAAGGTTAGTTAAGTTGGGTTGAAGATACAACACTATTTCTGTAAAAAAGCTTAGATATCAAGGAAAATTTAACACTTAAATCCGATCTTAACTCAAAATACATATGCCAGTCAGGCATTGGCAAACAACCTCATGTTTACAACCTTGTGTAAAACATTGTGAAGTTTGCAAGGCAGCTACATCGCAGACATATGGGAGGGTACACAGGGTGCATTTGTTAAATCATAAAAAGTGGAGGAATTTTCATAGATGAACATAGATAAAAAATAGGCAAAATGTAAAAATCTGAATTCCTTTGGGCTAGATATTTCAATTAAAGTTTTAACTCCTGACTCAGGAATTATGGGATTATTTCTTTTTTCTAGTCAATAAGAACTCTAGGAAGTGGAGGCTTACTGCAGACAAAATGTATTTGCTTATGCAGGTGGTGTGGACTTACAAGGTTTTTTAAACCTACACTGAGCTTGTTAGAATACATCTAGCANGTGACAATGGTGGAATTTTGAGTTCTCTACAGTTTCTTCTTTTATTTAAAGAATATAATTGAGTGGCCAATACACAATAAAGGCATGGAAATCACTTATCAGATCCTTCATTTTCCTACCAGATGTTCTCAAGCATATATACCCATCATAACTTCTCAGTATTCCTCTCTACAGTAGCTAACTTCTCTACCTAGATACCGGAACATTTCAGTACAGAATTCCAGAACGTGAGTCAGAGATTTCATTTGTTCTTCTTTTTAGCCNTTCTGCTTCTAGCTATAAGGATGTCTCTAAGCATAAGTCTAAAGCCCCAAACCAGAAGCTGATATTCAAAGCTTCCTTTGAANGAAATAACACATCCCTAATTGGGAAAAGGGGACTTTTAAGCCTAGAGGCATTTGAATGTCAGAAAAAATTACTGGATAATGAAAGCAATTTGTGGAAGTTCTTCTTGCGATATGGATATATATGAGAAAGTTGAACTATTGTGAATTTACCAAATTTAGATTAAAAATATTGCTTAGATATCTAATTCTAAGCTATTTCCCCTATTAGGTTCCATTACCTCCTCTGAAAACAATCATCGACTTCAATCAAGGAGGTCAGAAAGCATCTTTCAAGGCAGCAATCAACACCAGTTGAAGAAGTATAAAAAGAAACCTGATTTGTGAATTTTCTCATTGAGATTTGCCCCTGGGAACATTAGCTTCACATCATGCACACTCAAGTCTTAAAGCGAATGTATTTGACCTAGTGAGGACAGCAAAGGGCACATTTGATGCTAAAGATTGTCAAAATGCCGCTTGAGAAATTGACAATTTAAAGATCTCAAAGAATTAGANTGTGCCCATTTTNAAAGAAACAAAAGACATGTTTTTAAACAGCAGTCACTTCAGTATNTTGAAACATAGTTCTGTCACTAAGGGCTATTGTATAATTATTGTTACACTAGGNTTTGGTTGTGCCTTTATATACTTCTACTGGCCATCACACATATCAGATTCTCCCAGGGAAATGGGTATTTGAAGAAGTGTATGGCATGAGGTATGTTTTCAAGATTTCATTTTCAATAAAATAAGGATCAAATATTCTTATCTTTGCAATCATTAGAAGATTAAAGAAGATCATTTTATACAATATCTATAAAGGTAGTAAACTTTAAAGGCATGGTAGATACTTCTATGTTTTCTCCCAGACAGTNAGTATTATTTGGAGGATATATGTAGGAATTTGTATTTTTAAATAAAAAGAGGGATTGAGATCTACCTCAGTGGGTAGAGTGCTTGTCTTGACTGCATGGGCCTGGATTNTATTTTCACCACTGTATAAATGGTGTGATGGTATACACTCATGTGTTGGTTTGAAAGAAAATGTCCCCCAAAGAGAACAGCACTATTAGGAAATATGGCTTTGGTGGAGTAAGTGTGGTCTTGTTGGAGGAAGTGTGTCATTGTGGAGGTCAGCTTTGAGGTCTAATATGTTCTTAAGTCATGCCTAGTGAGACAGTTGTACAAGACATAGAACTTTNGGCTACCTCTCCAGAACCATGTTGACNTGCACATCACCATATCCCCGCCATGATGATAATGGACTGAACCTCTGAACTGNACGTGAACCACCCCATTAAATGTTTCTCTTTATAAGAGTTGCCATGGTCATTATGTTTTNTCACAGAAATAGAAACCCTAACCAAGACAACTCACAATCCCAGAATTCTGGGAGGAGGAAAGAAGATCAGAGTTCAAAGTTGTTCTCAGCCACANAATGAGTTCAAAGCCACTGTAAACTACAAGTGACTTTATGCCAATAAATAAATAAGTAAANAAACAAATAAACAAACAAATAAATAATGTTATCTAAAAGAATAAAATAATACATAGTATTTTTTATTAAAAATTTAACAAAATAATTATTATCTAAATTAATCCATAGAAATTTGTGTTAGAAATTTCATATTGTAGTTGTATTGAATAAATACTCTTAAATGGTTACAAAATGGTCTAGTTTTAAAATNAAAAGAGTAGGGAGTTATATGAATTGACTATGATTACACTAATAAAACAAATAGTGCAGGCTTTCCAGTGGTTGCTAGTCACTTATATCTCCTGAGGAAGAATTTTGGTAAACAGAAAACTGTCTCTTCTAACTTAGCTGTTATATTAAAGTCATCAGAAACCTGCTGTGCTGCGGCAGAACCGAGATGTCCACAAATCAATGCCTCAGGTTTCCCCTGTGTTGAGAAAAGAACTTTGTGANCTCAGTTTTGAGATGCCTCAAATCCATTCTTCAATAAATAAAACAGAGTATTAGGAAGTTACTGAAAAATCATATATTTAAGAAAATTCTAATNGGACAGAAAAATTTTAGTATATAATGGCAAATGAAAACAAGATTGTAAAATGACATGTGAATTAAACTTTTTCTTTAATTATTTTTACATTAAATAACAAAAGATTAGAGGCTGGCAAGGTGGGACTGTTGGTGAAGATGCCTGCCATCATGTCTGATGACCTGATAACCCCAGAATCCACGGGGTGAAGGAATAGGAACCACTAACTCATTCAGGTTTTTCTAGGACCCTTATACAGTGCACACACACACACACACACACACACAAAATAAATATAAAAAATAAATTTATTTCATGAAATTAGTAATACTTTTTTTTCTAAACTTGTAGTATTTCTTTCACAGGAAATATTATCTTGATTTTTCAATGTTTACTTTTTATAACATATAAATTAAAATATACTTAATTTTTTGTGATTTAAAATTTCTATTTTAAGCAATAAAATGTAACTATTTTCAGTAGCAGTTCTAATAACATTTTGTCATTAAATTTTATTTCATATTATTAATCAATTAGTAGTAACATACATATCAGTTATTCCTTTGAGGAGGTAGAATGGAGAATTCATGGAAAGAAGTTGAAATCAAAGAGTCTATTTGTTTATATATGCAACTTCTTAAATACAAAGATGAATATTAGTATTCAACTAATTATTTTAATTTTTTCCTTTTATTAAAAATGGTTTTCTCATATAATACACCATGATTATGGTTTTCCCTTCCTCGACTCCTCCCAGTTCATTCCCACCTCCCACCCCNATTGGATCCATTCCCTTTCTGTCTCTCCTTAGAAAACTAACACACTTCTAAGGGATAATAATAAAACAAAACAAAATAGAGCAAAAACTACCGCATTGGAATAGGATACAACAAACAAACAAAAGGAAAATAGCATCCCCGCCCCCCCAAAAAAGTAGAAGAAACGGTTATAGACACAGAGACCTAATACAATAGGATAGATATTCAATTTATTTTCATTTAACTTTTCTTCTGGGAATGGACGACCTCAAATACCAGCATGTTTTTCAGAATGCATTTTTATTATGTAAACTGAAATGCATTCATTTTTTAAAGGTTTGTTTTCAATTATGTGTGTGTTTGTGTGTGCGAGTGTGTGTGCGCGTATGTGTGTGACTGGTGTGTCTGTGTGTGTGCACATAAGTTGCAGTGTCTGTGAAGATTTGAAGTGTCAAATGCCCTGTGCCTGGAATTGCAGGTCATACTGAACACCTTGATGTGTTAGAGCCATNTTCAGGCCCTCAGCAAGAGCTGTGTGTACTTGTCATTTGAACGAGAAATGTCCCTCATAGACTCTCATATCTGAACACTTAGTCCTCAGTGGATGATGCTGNTTGGGAAAATTATGGGAAGAANGACTTTGTTNTAAGAANTTTGTCANTGGGAGTGGGAATTGAAAGTTTATACCCTCTTCTCACTTCCGGTTTCTGCTTCCTGTTTGCAGTTGAAAATGTGATCGATCTCTCAGCTTCCTGCTCTAGTTTTTCTAAAGTCCTCCAAAGTAAATATTTTGCTTTTTCACTATCTCTTCCAATGGCATAGTAATTAATAAATAATGGATTTAATAAAATTCTTGAAATGTATTTGAAAAAAATGCGATAAAAATTTCTTACANTGAATCCTCTTTAACCTTATCAAAATATACATAGCAGATATTTTCATACCTAAAGATTATTAATTCCACTGACCATTGCTCATTTAATAGATTCCAAGTTGACAACCTTATGAAGGTTTTTTACACTGATTCTTTTATATTTATGCTGAACTATTAGATAGTACTCCTTCCTAATTTGTGACCTATCCATTTTATTAAAAACGTAACAAGTACAACTATTTACAAAGGGCCTGGGGAAAGGCGTTATGACAGAAAGAGGATGAAAGGATATTCTCCAAGCCTTAATAACAACAAATCTCTTAGGATTATTTTCCCCTTGAAAGCAATTACTATTGGTAAGTAAAAAGGAAGTAAGAAAAAAAGAAAAAAGGCAATTACCCAGTCAGAACAGGCAAGAGCATCATTGCCCTCAGAACCTGCCTACTCCCTTGATTTGGAGCCCAAACACCCAAGCTGCTNACACCCACTCCCCAGCTCCCCCCACCCACCTGTCCCCTCTTCAGTGTGCTTGCTCCTATATGGGTGGACATCCACTGCTCCAGTCAGAAGAAGTAAGAGCCCCACCTGTACTTGGAGCCTTCCCACGCCCTTGGTTCTGATCCCAAAGTCCCACCCCACAGACATCTGTTTCTGTGCCCCAGGGCTACCCCTGCCACAATGCCTCCATCCCCACCTTGGGTGGATATCCCCTGCTCAGTTGCAGGCTATGCCAGTGAGAACAGGTGCAAGCCCTGTGCCCTGTTTGAATGCTCCCACTCCCTGTGTTCAGAGCCTAAATACCCAAGCCAACATGGCCTGTCTCTGTTGCCATGACCCCACCCCTACATGGCAGTGTATCCTCTGCTCAACTGCAGGTTATACCAGTCANAAGAACAGAGTTCTTTGAGTTNTGTTGGACCATAGGCTACATTAGCTAACAGAAGTCCAGACTCCTACTCTTACTGAGATTCCTGCTGGACCAGAAATNCAGACCACAAAGATCAGAAGACTAAAGAGGAAACAGTAACCAAGGAACAAAACATCCATCCAACAAAAACAGACTCAGAATTTGGCTCCTAGACCTATATTCATAAGAAACCTAGACATTTTTAGAGAAACACAATCAACAACAGCCAGGGCAATATAGCACCATCAGAGCTCAGCTATCCTACTACCACAGCCTCAAAATATTCAAACATAGCTGAAGCACAAGAAAATGACCTTAAAACCAACTTTATGAAGATGATAGATGTCCTTAAGGAGGAAATGAATAAATTCCCTAAATCCTAGAAAATACTTATCAGCAGGAAATAATCAAAATTACAACACAGTTCTTTACAAAACTTGTAAGGACAACACTCTGATGTTGGATAATGCCCTTGTACACTCTAATGCTTTGTTACTTGAACTGGTTTAATAAAACACTGATTGGCCAGTAGCCAGGTAGGAAGAATAGGCGGGGTGAGCAGAGTAGGAGAATTCTGGGAAAATGAAGGGCAGAGTCAGGAGTTGCCAACCAGAAGAAGAGGAAGCAAGATGAGAATGCCATATTGAGGAAAGGTATTAAACCATGTGGCTAAACATAGATAAGAATTATGGGTTAATTTAAGTATAATAGCTAGTTAGTAGTAAGCCTGAGCTAATGGCTGAGCATTTATAAATAATATTGAGCCTCTGAGTCAATTATTTGNGAAGCAGCTCCCAGGTATTTGGTAACAGGCAGGCAGGAGAGAAATGTTCTGCCTACAATACTCAACTTCATATGAAAAAAAAAGACATCTAAAACACTGCTGTAAAATTAAAAAAAAAACACAAACTCTAGGAGATATCACCATCCCTGATTTCAAGCTCTATTATAGTAATAAAAACTGAATGGTATCAGCATAAAAATAAACAGATTGATCAATGGAAGTGGATTGAAGACACAGATATAAATCCANACACCTATGGATTTTTTATTTTTGGTAAAGAAGCCAGAAATATATAATGGAAAAAAAAGCATCTTCAACAAATGGTGCTAGTCTAACTGGATGTCAGCATGTAGAAGAATACAAATAGATCCATATGTATTACCTTGCACAAAACTCAAGTCCAAGTGAATCAAAGACCTCAATATAAAACAGGATACATTGAACCTCATAGAAAGGAAAACGAGGAATANCTTTGAACACNTTGGCACAGGAGACAACTTCCTGACCAGAACAACAATAGTGCAGGCACTAAGATCAACAATTAGTCAATTGGACTTCATGAAAGTGAAAAGCTTCTGTAAGGACACCATCAATAGGACAAAAAGGCAGCCCAGAGAATGGGAAGAGATTTTCACCAACTCCATACCTGACAGAGGGCTAATTTCCAAAATAAACAAAGAACTCAAGAAACTAGGCATCAACATACCAAATAATCCAATTGAAAANTGGGATANGAATCTAAATGGTTAATATGCAGCAGAAGAATCTCAAATGGCAGAGAAACACTTCAAGAAATGTTCGACATCCTTAGCCATCAGAGAAATGCAATCAATATGACTCTGAGATTCTATCTTACACCTGTCAGAATGATTAAGATAAAAAACACAAGTGACAGCTCATGTTGGAGAGGATGCAGAGCAAGGAGAATACCCCTCCATTGCTGGTGGGAGTGCAAACTTGTACAGCCACTTTGGAAATCNATGTGATGGTTCCTCAGAAAATTGGGAATTGATCTACCTCAAGACCCAGCTATACTACTTTTGGGCATATTCCCAAAGGGCATTCGATCCTAACACAAGGACACTTGCTTAACTATGTTCATAGCAGCTTTATTCATAATATCCAGAACGTGGAAAAAAACTAGATGTTCCTAAACCAAAGAATGGATAAAGAAAATACAGTACATTTACACAATGGAGTATAACTCAGCTGTTAAAGAAATCATGAAATTTTCAGGCAAATGGTTGCAACTAGAAAAAAATGACTTGGCTGAGGTAACTCAGACTATGATAGACAAACACGGTATTTACTCAGTTATAGGTGGGTGTCAGCTGTAATTGATAATTATGCTATAATCCACAGACCCAGAGAAGCTAAGTAACAAGGAGGGCTCAAGGCGGGATTCATTAACCCCTCTGGAAAGGGGAAATAGAACAGATTTTGTGAATANACTGGGGAGTGGGTGGGGATGGGAACATGAGGGATAAGGTGGGAAAACATGGAGNGAGAGAGTACTGGGTGTGACAACTGGAATTGTGTGGCATTTTGGGGTGAGGTAGAAACCTAGTGCAATGGAAGTTCCTAGGAATCTATAAGGGCTGCCTTAAGTAAGACTCTTGGTAAGCAGGGATAAAGATCCTGAAACTTTCATCTCCTGTAACCAGGCAAGACTTTCAGTGGAGGAATTGCAACACGAATCCTGCCACAAAACCTTCAACCTACAATTTGTCCTGCCTGCAAGATGAACTGTGGTAAAGGTGGCACAGAAATTCTTGGTGTGGCCAACTAATGACTGGTTCAGTTGGAGACNCATGCTATGAAAGGGATTCCACCCCTGACACTGCTTGGAGGGCCAGGAACCAGAGGCTGAATGCTCAGAGACCTAGGATAGGACCAAACATGACTGAGGAAGAAATGTCAATGAAATGATTCCTAATGATATTCTGATATACTCATAGATTAGTGCCTATCTCAATTGTCACCAGAGAGGCTTCATAGAGCAACTGATGGAAACAGATCCAGAGACCGACAGCCAAACATTAGGTGGACTATAGGCAATCCTGTGAAATAGGGGGAGAAAGAATTGTAGGAGCCAGAGAAGTCAAGGATAACAANAGAAAAACCATGAAATCAACAAACATTGGCTCACAGATGCTGAACCAATAATTAGAGAGCCTGCATGGGTCTGACTTAGGGACTCTGCATATAAGTTAAGGTTGTGTTGCTTGCTGTTCTTGTAGGACTCGTAACAGTGGGAGTAGGGGCTGTCTCTGACTCTTTTGGTTGCTTTTGGGACCCTTTGACTGTTACTGGGTTGCCTTGTCCAGCCTTAATATGAGGAGAAGTGCCTAGTTTTATTGCAATTTGAAATGCTGTATTTGGTTGATATTCTTGGGAGCCCTGCCCTTTTCTGATGGGAAATAGAGTAGGTGTGGAGCTGGAGAGTGGAGTTGTGGGCAGAAACGAATGGGAGGAGAGGAGGGAGGGGAATGTATGGTCAGGATGCAATATAATGAGGGAGAAATAAATAAATTTTTAAAAGGGCATGTCGTTAAGACACTCTCATTGAAATAATTATGACTCCAGAGTCCTGTAACACACACACATACACACACACATACACACACACACACACACACACACACACACACACATATATATATATATATATATATATATATATATTCCCAGACATAAACACATCAGTGATGAACTGAAGCACATCTTTCTCTAGTGTCTATATCTTTTCACTTGTGTCATATCTCCAGAACACAGGCAGAATAAAAATACTTATCTTGTCCTTGAAATCTGCCCATGCCCTTACAATGCAGTGGAATTCTGGGTCTTGAAGTAAAATGTAAGAAAGAGTTTGTTGAGGTTTGATATA
>LZPO01009143.1:14216-28158 GCA_001675575.1 Neotoma lepida
GAAGAAAAGCAGTCCTCATGTGGTGTTTGGGGCCATCTTCTGATTCAGAAGACCTTCAACAATTAGCCCAGAAAGAGATTTCTGAACTCAGTGAAGCCTTTTAGAGGGATGTACAGCTGTTCTGTGTATGTGCTTGTAATTCCTCAATTAGAGGTCTCTGGAGATTTTCTTTTCAGGAACTGGGAATATAGTCATCATTCTGTAATCTATACATGGTGTAGCAGTCCTATATTTCTCTTGTTTTCATTTTCTATGGTCAGCCACGGACAGAAAAATAAAATATTTTGAGGAGGAGAAATAGACTGCTTTCAGTAAACTCTATTACAGTACATTTTATTATGTTTGTATTTTATTATCAGCTANTGTTAATGCCCACTTCCCCTAATTTACAAATTAAACGTTTATTATAGACTGGTATGCATACANTGGAAATCANCATGTATAGAGTTCAGCACTAATTTAAATTGTAAGTGCCCACTGTGGTCTTGGAATAGACTCACCTTGGATATATGAAGGGGTCCACTACGTTGCAGATTCTGGGGTGCCACAGCATTAAGTCTCTCTGTCCTCTTTTATTCTCAATTATCCAAAACATGTAAGTTTCTTTTCAGTAGAGAGTGGGGTAGGGGTGGAGGANGAGGAAAGAAAGAAGAAAAGGAAAGGGAAGGAAGGGAGAAAAACAAAAGGGAGGGAGGGAGGAATGGAAGGAAATGAGAGGAAGGAAATAAATACGAAAAAAAATGAAATGAGGTGAAATGTTGCCCCTCCTGCCCTCCAGAAAGGGCCATAATGGAACAGGTTCCCTGGGTCCCTCTGAGAGGTATCACCCACTGTCCATTTCCAGCCAGCTTCCTTCTATCTTCTTTAAGCCTTCCCTAAGCTCCCACCCTACGCCAGGGCTAATTCTCTGAATTAGACGACGAAGAACCCATCCCTGGTCAGTGTCCCAAACCCAGAAGATGGCTTCTCTATTCCCTTCCATGAGAAACTCCATGCCCGGCACTGTCACTGGTGGGACTAAGGCATTCTGGTCAGAAGGAAACCTAAGGACATGCCTCCTCACATCAAGGTGGCTGTTCCCATNTGTCCCTCACTTGAGCACTGGAGTTTTTCAGTTGTTTTCTGGGGATCTCCTATGGTATTTTGAGTCACATAATTCTAAGGGCATCTCTCTAAGGGAGTGAGGGCAAAGACTTCTTGATTTCTTGCAGGTGACCATCTACTCTCCTTTAGCAATACTTAGATTAATAAAGCAAAATTATATAATTTTTAGTGTTTCATTTACTATCTGATGTTTAGGAAAACAAATATATAGTTGTTTAAAAATTAAAAGTGAATTCCCAAGGTCCAGCAAGATGGTTCAGCAGATAAAATCTCTTGCGACAGAGCCTGATGACCCAAGTTCGTCCTCTGAGCCGCACATGGTGAAAGAAGAGAAATGAGTGCCATGAGTTGTGCTCTGACTTTTACATGCACTCACATGTGTACATGTGTGTGCATGCATGCACCTGCATGCACAATCAATGAATAAGTAAATGTGTGTAATAAAATTTTAAAATGAGGTGTGAATTCTCCATTTTGACTTCCCCATTCTATAAACAAGACTGTCAAGTGGACTCTGGTTTAACAGAAGAAAGGAATTACAGTGGAGTTTATTCCCCCCACTCATCCCTGCACATAGGTTTCTACAATTAGGAAATGCCATTGCAGAAATAGCCCGAAGACACACACCTTGGTTCTAACCTTTAACAACTACAAAATGATCTGTGAGGTTCCTAGAAGCTTTGTTCAAAACTACAGATTTGGAAATATATATATTAAGAACTAAAATTGATTCTATCTTTTGCTTTTGGCCATTTACTTGAAGTTTTAGCTTCATGTGCATTTTGATTACAATCACATCTGAATTCAAAGATGCTTTTGAAAGAATTAGTTCTTTAAAGAACACAATTAAAAAAAATAAGCATTTTAGTAATAAGAAATNTGATTTATTTTATAAGTAATACCCCATACTTCTCTAATCAGGGGAACACATGTTCTAATACAAATAGTCGTGGGAGCAGCAGAGAGGACTCAGTGGGTAAAGGATTCAAGCAAAAGCAAGCTGACCAGAATATGGATTTCAGAACAAAGCTATTGCTAATCCCAGAACTAGGGCATTCTCAGGACAAGCTGGCTAGCTATACTAGCTTATACTAGCCTAATTAGCAATCTCTAGGTTCAGATCTCGCTCTAATAGACAGCAATCCAAGACTATTCCANAGTCAACTTGGAATATTCAGCTCCACACACAGGCATATATATGTGCACTTTCACAAGCATGTGCCTCCCCATATGGGAACATCAATACAGGAGTGTATGTATTCACACAGAAAAGTGATCACGAAAGAATGANACTTGCTTCCTTTCCTCACTACAAGAACTCATTTTAGGCTTTGTTCACATCAGGTTATTATGAGAATGAAAACAGAATGAAATGGTTCTTGTAAATTATCAGGTAGAATTCCCTACATCCATGATAAACTCAGCCATTACAACCATACAATCATATATTTAGGAACCCATTTGCCCAAACTAAACTAANTCCTATTATGTAATATTTTTGCAGCCTGTGAAGTGTTGGACAAATGAGTAAGAATGCTGCTCTAGAGTATATAAAATAGAGCTCTAACTTATCCGACAGAACTCAAATATTTCCTGAATACAGTTTAGAATGTGTATTAGTTACGTTTCTGTTGCTGTGATAAATTACATGACCAAAAGCAACTTAGAGAACCTTGTCTAAGGAGTTTGTCTTGGCTTGTAGTTTTCAAGAGACAGTGTCCATCATGACAGAGAAGGCATGGCAACAGTCACNTAAAGCAGAGTGCAAGAAGCAGGAAGTTGACTGGCCACCCACAGGAAGCAGATAGAATAAGAGCAGAGGCAAGTCTATCAGGCCCCAGATCCCATCCCTGATGGTGTACTTCTTCTGTAAGGCATCACCTATTAAAAGTTTCNTAACTACCCAGAATGGTACCACCATCTATGAAGTAAGTGTTCAAATATGTGAACCTGTAAGAACCGTTTCTCATTCAAACCGCCACCGAATGTTTCCTAGATTTTATTTGTAATTTATGGGTGATGTAATTAAGAACAAATACCATCTGAGCCTATTAAATATGTCATTTAAGTCTCCAAGTTTTAAGAATCATGTTGCCTTATTTATCATGTAATTCCTTACATAGACTATTCCTAGACAGGCATTGGACAAACATTTTCTAATGTTTGTGAATTCACCCTGGTTCTCCTGTCTATTNTTCTTTTATCTAAGATGAAATGTTAACAAAGGCATCATATTACCATCAGCACTTCAGCTGTGTATAAGCATGACAAGGTAGTTCCAGCATTGTTCTAGCATGTATACCAGTACTTCAGATTACACTGAAGAAGCATTACTTTATCACACACTAATAACAAANGAAGACTAAGTAGAATCTTGTAACAGAATATTTCCATTAATTGAAAGCAGAGTGGCCTATAAGAACTCTGAGCAATTTCCTATTGACCATACAGAGAAGGATACTGAGAGAATTCAACATGGCCTGNAGTCTCTCCATTGTACTAGAATTCTGTGCACTGTAGATTTTCAGTGATGGGGGAGGAGGTAGAACTACTGATAGTTTTGTGCACATCTCTCAGTACTTCATTTAGCCCATTTTGCAGAATCTCCATAATTGTGAACATAAGTTATGTTGTATTATCNATGGAGCTTTATATTTAAAGGTTTATTGTTTTATTTGTGTTTTTACTTGTGTAAACATTATTAAAATCATAATGTTGGAGCTGGAGAGATGGCTCAGCATTTAAAAGTCTATACTGCCCATGTACTTCTCTTGCAGAGGATCTCAGTTCAGCTTCCAGAATATAGGTCAAGTGATTCACACCCAGCTGCAAACCTGGTATTGGGTGATCTGATGCCCTTGTCTGACCCCCAACTAAAGTGGCATTCACTTACACATACACAAGAGATACATGTACATTCATAATTAATAATGAAAGTATTTTACAAATATAGTGATAGGTTTGTATCATATGCAGTGATATCAAAATGAAAATAAGACACAATAATATATTTTCTCTTCATTAAAAATGTTCTGTTGGGCTGCTGAGATAGCTCAGTGGGTAAAAGAGCTTGCTGCCAGCCTGTGAACCTGAGTTAGTTCTTGGGCCCCACATGGTAGTACAGAAAACTGACTTCCACGCTTGTTCTCTGACTTCTCCAGGTGTGACATGACACATGCTTGCTNACATACACACACACTCACAAATTTACATACATGAATTAAATAAATGTAATAGTTTTTTAAAGTTATGCAAGTCAAAACAAACAAACAAACCTACGAAATAGCAAAAACCACAAATGAATGTGNTGGTGGTTCTGAGCTTAGGATTCAGTCTCTGAAGAGGTCTTGGCTGTTCAACCNCCAAGGCTCAATCTGCATGTTTACTCTAGCTGATCATTAGGATGAATCTGATGACCCATAGCCTGTATTTCTTCANNGAATATACAGCATAGCAAAGGATACAGTTGTATCTCTACTCAAGTGGAAAATAGACCAAGAGCGACTCACCAGGGTGAGCATTATGTGTTATGTCAATAGACATTCTAAATTCCAGAANTGAAATATGACCCCTCATTTACATGAATCAGTCTTTCTAATAATAAATAATCTATCAGAAAATGAATTATAAAATATTACCCATCATAACTGAGTTTTCTTAAGGAGAGTATTTTCATGATTACTGCAAGAATTTATTTCTTGGAAGGAAAAATAAGTCAACACAAAATAAAGCTACAGCAATGTTATCAAAATGTACATTATATATACATATGAAATTATGATGAACTTCATTATTTTGAATAGTTAATATACACTAGTAAAAATTTCAAATGTAAACAGAATCCCCNAGTGTTTAGAAACATCTGACATAGCATTGCTTCCTGCTTCTGCTATTCATGTACTGTGTACTTTTAGAAAATTATTTAAGCTCTTTTGGGATACTTAAAATAGTCTGTTTTAAGATATTATGACTTGGGCTGGCATGACAACTCAAGGAAGGTAAAGATGCTTTCAGGGAAGCCTGATGACCTCACTCAATCCTTGCATTCTACGTGGTTGAAGAAGAGAGCCAACTCCCAAAAGATGTCCCCTGACTTCCACATGTGACCTTGTCACATATATAAATAAATGTAATTTTTAATTAAAAAATATTCTGACTTAGAGGCCTGCATTTCCATATGGTCATTCAAAGGGACTAAAGTATATAAAAAACTGAGTCTGTACACTCAGCAACTGCAAAACATTTTTTGGATGCCATATGTGAACACACATGTGGTGAGATGAGAGTCTACANCTTGCATCCTCCTTGGTACTGAGAAGGATGCTCAATTTTCATTTCACAAGTGAAAGGTAGCAGACATTGAAAGCCTAGATGAAGGATGGGACCCTGGAAGTTATCTAAAAATCACAGAAAAAGTATTCACACATTATCTCATGAGATTCCTGTATTTATCAAGATAATTTTTCCAGTAAACCACACAAAATAAGTTTCTAGTGATTCAAAAACAGCTCATCCTTGGGCTGGAGAGATACTCCAGCAAGTAAGAGAACTTGCAGCTCTTTCAGAGGACCATAGTGTGGTTCCCAATGATATTGGAAGGCTAATAGCCACCTGTGACTCCAGGGGATCTGACATACTCTTCTGGTTATGTGGGCAACTTGCACACACAGCCACATATATATATGCATAATTAAAAACAAATCTTTAAAATTTATCCTGTTTTTGTCATTCTGAATCACCCACTTTCTGTTTTCTATCAATGATTGATAACTTTGTAGGACTATTGCTTAACTTTTTAAGTGACCACTTTCATCTCTCAATAACATTCTATTAACTTATTTTTTATTATNTTACCATTATTTCTATTTAAATCTTTTCCAATCACCTTGTCTTAGCCTTATATTGGTATTACTTCCAGATAATCCATCATTCACAGAAGCAACTGAAACACATTCATCACACTTTAACACAAGTTTTAATCAGATAAAGACAGGGAAGAAATCTTTTGCTAGCATGTCTTGAAAGTGGTTCAGAAAGAGCTCTTTATCTTAATTCATTTAATTTTAAGATTTTATTTTTGTATTTATGTATATGTGGATATGTGCATATGAGTACAGAAGCTCAGGGAAGCCAGAAGAGGACCTCAGATGTCCTAGAGCTGGAGTTAGAGGTGGTTGGGAGGTGCCATGTGGATCCTGGGAACTGAACTCAGGTCCTTTGCAAGAGCAGCAAGTGTTCTTAACCATTGACCTGTCTCCCCAGTCCCTTTCCTGTTACTGTAAAAAACAGACATATATTTGCTCATTATTTGGCTTCAAAGTAATTTAAAAAATACTATATATCTTGCCATTTCATTTATTTTTTATTTTATTTTTTGCTTACTGATGTCTATTTCATTTAAAGAAAAATGCTTATCAATTTGAATCACAACTTAGAATCTAAAAGAGGGATACAATCCTTGCAAATTATTTTTAAGCACCTCTAACTATTCAACAGTGACAAGTGTTCTTCAGATGGAATGGCAATTAATTCTCTCCTATCTCCTTTCCTATTTTCTCTTTTTCTCTGCCTTCCTCCCTCTCTTTTCCTTTCTTCTCCATCTCCCTCCTTCCTACTTTCACTTCTTCTCCCCTTTTCTCTCTCTTCCTTTGTGAATCACACATTATTCCTTGGAACTAACAATACAAAATGTGAGTGCTCAAGTGGCCATAAGTTCATGAACAGTAAAGTACCCTGACATCACTAACATTTTAATGAGAAACTATGGAGTCACAAAACAACTTGTATTTGATCATATTGAAGAATTATGTAATTAATGACATTCTTTCCATAAAGAAACACTCATAGACTATTGGTTGATTGATATATGAGATTTAGTTTTATTTCCTGGAAGATTTTGTATTACAAAGATATATTATTTGTATGTCAGAATGTATACACGTATGTGGGTGACCACAGAAGCCAGTAGAGGCTGTTGTATTTCCTGGAGCTTGAGTTACAGATGTTTTAACACACCTAATGTGAATGCTAGGAACCATCTGTAAGAGCAATTAGTAAGTCTGAAAAAACAGCATATGTTCTTAATTGCTATACATTTTCTACAGCCCTTCCTAAACGGTTTTATCAATGATATTTTTAAGTTAACTGAAATTTGTTATGCAAAGCTCTTGCAAATAAAATTATAGAAAAGCTTGACCTAAATTTGGTTGCAAAATTATTAGGATAGGTAGGTAGGTAGGTAGATAGACAGACAGACAGACAGACAGATAGACAGACAGATAGATATACAGACAGACAGATAGATAGATATGTAGACAGACAGACAGATAGATAGATATATAGACAGACAGACAGACAGATAGATATATAGACAGACAGACAGACAGATAGATAGATATATAGACAGACAGACAGACAGATAGATAGATAGACAGACAGACAGACAGACAGACAGACAGACAGATAGATAGATTATAACATATATTAGCTTATAATATGGATCTATGGTTTCCAAATATGTACTAGAGACTTGTAAAGCACACAATAGACAGTCCCCTGTGCAAACAGTGGAATCCTACTGTAACTTTCTATAACCGGTGGCCAAGCTGATTTTTTTATTCATTGTGTTTTACTTGCTATTGTGCTGAGCTTCCAGGATAAACAGAGTAGTGAAATGAATGCCCACATGCTCATCACTCAACTTCAACCACTGTCAATTCAGGGCCAACCTTCTTTCATATTCCTTACTTCCTGCCTTCATATACTTAAATTCAAAGTAAAAGTTAAAAATAAAAGTAGAGTTTGTTTGAGTTGGAAAACAGTGAAAAAAACTGTTAACAGTTGATGCCTTCTGGGGAAGGAGACCCCATTTCCTTTAAGGGTGTGGCCCACAATTCCTTTAATTGTGGTAGGCCCACAATTCTCAAGGAGGTGGACCTGTACCCATGAGTTCATGGGCAGCATAAATTGAACTAGTGGGTTAAAAAAAGCAATAAAAGAGGCCATGAAGTTGGGAGAGTGTAGGAAGTGTTGGTGCATCCATGAGTGACAGGAACAGTGAGGATGAATATGATCAAAACACGTTGTATACATGTATAAAATTATTAAGGCATTAATAAAAATACTGTACTTTTAAAAAACTATCAAATCATCCTATCATAGTTTTATTTAACACATAAATTACATCACTATTAATAAAGTATATAGGTTTTTTAAGTACAAATTCCACATGGGAATTTCTGCAAAAGTTTACTCTTTTCTGGCCAATTTAAAGGTATTTTATGGATGATGATTTCCTTAATCTGAATAGTAAAAGTATGCCGAAAGAAATCTGTTATTTGTTCTATTTACTTCCAGTAACAATACTTGTCTGAGAGTATTGATTTTATTAACTAAGTAGAAATAAAACAAACAAACAAACAAAAAACAAAAACAAAAACCAAGCAAACACAAAACCAGAGGATACAACCTGAGCCTGAAGTTTGATGGGAAATCTAATACAATCATATAGATTTTTCAACTCAAATAAATGACTTGTCAATCAGTGTCATTTTTAAATGACTTCTTTCCAACTTCTACAAGACTAACATGAATTTATCTCATCGGTCTAGAATTTTTGTTCTTCTTAATGTCAGTATGTACATTCACAAATGTGAGCAAATATACATAAATACAGGAGACAGACTTGGCCATTGTCTGTGTCCCTCAATTGCTCTGTACCTTACTGTTGAGGCAGGGCCACTCAGTNAGCTGGGTTCACTGAGAAGAAAGACTGTCTGACCAGCAAGTTTCATAGATTTGTTTGTCTCCATTTTCCCAACACTAGGATTTTAGGTGCACATCACCACAACTGGCTTCTTTTAGGTAAGTTATGGGGGACTAAATTCAGGTCTGTGTGCTTGCCAGGCAAGCACTTCATTGACTATTATACCTCCCCATTACTCATTTTATTTCTTGATCTTGTCCACTTTCAATATGTCTAGATTTGCCCCTTTATATCTTTTGCGTCCTTGTGACTTNGCTAACAAGTTTATTCTTCTAAAATAGCCATTAATATTTATGTGAATAACCTCTTCCTATCAAACATAACCCAGTTAGAAAGTTGTCTCATGTCAGCAAGATACAACCATCCCTTCATTTTATCCATCCTGGTTTGAATTCCATTTTCTGCTTTTCATGGTATACAATGGCTGATTTGGTTAGACTGCTGAATCATTTCAAATGTCTCATTGATGAGTATGGTATAATATTATTGTGGGTAAGTTGTTCATTTATTTGACTGTTTTTCAGTGTAGAGAATTAAATGGTGAAATAAATTATAGTGTATTTTGAGTTTTTCAAACTTGGAATACTATATTTATTTTTTAATCATGATTATCATGGTATCACTGGCTACATAGTAATTTCACACTTTTTTGTTGTTTTTGATATCAGACTATGTGTATTTTGGGAGCTCAACCCAATTTATTGGCTGCTCTTAATTAGTATCTGGCACAGAGGTATACCTTTGCAAGGTATTTCATCAACCATAAAAAATATTCACCCACAAGTACCAACTTTATTGGATATTATCAAAGTCTGAGCAGTTAAATTACTCCAATGGTCATGCATTTCCTAGATATGTAGGCAATCCATTTCAACCTTTTTCATATTTGCTTAATGTTTTATGCCAAAATATTTGTAGAGTTTGGCAAGTTACATTGTCCTGACCACGTACTCATTATCAGTCATCAAGCCATTGTTTTTTACTTATACACTATTTGAATGAGTTGGGTCTGCATGTTTTATGTTTCTTATATTTTGTTTTATTTTAGTAAAAATCATATATCTAGAAAAACTAAATGAACTTCAAGCAAATGGAATTACATAGACTGTATTTCACCTCTTGCCAGCCCAGTGATACGTTTGAACACAATAATGCTCTAACATTGTGTAGTAGTAATAAAGTGGACAAAAGAGAAAGCCTGTTTTAGTTGACCAAGAAAATGATGAAACAATCTATGTGCTCCTACTTTTCAACCTGGTCTTCTTAATTGTGAATGACATGGCTGGGTAGAGAGGTGGTATCATGGAGTAACTCCTTTCTTTCCATGTCCTCAGACTGAGTGTAGTTTTCCATTGAGTTCCATATTCTGTTTGCTTTTTTGTTAATTTGGAAGAATATAATCTGAGATCTTTCAGTACCTAGGAATTACACATGGTCTTATGGAGCCTGACAACATTAAGAATACAGAGCCATCTGTAAGTGAGTGTAAATAACATAGGAATAGTAAGAGTGATGTCTCACTGAGAAAACTCACTAGGAGGGCTGTGGGTACTCAGTGCTTGATTGTCCAAAGTAAGGACTGGAGTCACAATCACAAGTCAGCAAAAGACCCTCAATTGGCTAAAATAAGACTAAAAATGCCTTTTAGAGAAACAGTGATCTGTTATAAACATAATATGTATAAAATAAGCAAGAATAGGTATATACACACAAATATGTACATTCATGCATATAATTTTGCACATATATACACTCATATACATATATACACATTTATATGCATATGTTGATACACACATACATACACATTGTTACATGGCAGTTTCTTCTAAGATTAAAACTTTCCATCATGGAGGGAATCTCAATGAGACACAGGAAAATTAACAACATTCTAAAAGATGAAGCATTCCATTCTGCAGGGAAATTCACTAAGCTCAGGAAGTAAACAAGTCAAATAGCCTCAGGAAGTCCCTGAAACTAGCTAAATTCACTAGGATCCTTCCTTTCAAAGCATATATAAGCCATAAGGACTACTGAGAGACACTCTCCAGCAAGCTAAGCTTCCTGAAAGAGTCTCATACTAACTAAATTACCTAGAAAGGACATCCTCAAACCTATTGTATTACCTGCAGGCTGTTCAGTGTATTCCAAGTTTTCTAGCTTTTGTGGTGTCACTTATATTTGGGTTACCTTTTGGTGGTATAGCTGTCTTTGAGTTATTTCTACTCCTGTAATAATGCCAATGAAACTCTTTGTTTAATCAAATTGAACTTTGGTAGTGTAGGCATAGTTTTTCTGTCCTGCAGCTGCTCTCAAATAATCACTCAGAGGCTTAATATTAATTACAAATGGTCAGCCAATAGCTCAGGTTTGTTACTAACTAGCTCTTACATTTTAAGTTAACCCATATTCTTTATTTATGCTCTGTCATGTGGCAGTACCTTTATTAACATGGCACATTCATCTCCTGCTCCCTCTGCATCCAGCTAGTGACTCCAGACTCCTCCTTCCTCTGCCCAGAATTCTATCTACGTCTAGTTGTCCCACCTATACTTCCTGCCTAGCTACTGGCCAATCAACTTTTTATTAAACCAATCTGAGTGATAAATCTTCACAATGTACAAAAGAATTATTCCACAGCACTTCCAATTTTTTGTCTAATTAAAAATGTTATAATTTTAACATAGTAAGATTAGATATAACAAAAATAGTTATTAAGTAAGAATTAAAGTTACAATATCCAGTCCATTAGTATTTGGCAAAATTAGAGAAAATACTGTATCATCCATCTTACCTTGGTGAGTTTAAAGTTTTGTATCTAATTGACCTTTTTATCATAACTAAGGAAAACTTTAAATTTAATTATTTAGTCTTCAACTCCGTCAAAGAACCCAGAAGTATATAAGTCAGCCAAGGATGACTTTTTGTTATGTGTTTGAGCAAGTAAATATACATTATGTGTCCTGTAGTTCTTTTTGGTTTATTTCTTTATGTTTGTAGCCAGGATTTTCGGGGGGGGGGTCTTCCTCAAACCAACCAGATTTTCTTTAACCCAAAATGAATCCATAGCTTCTCATTTCCTGTGAAAATAAAGGCATAAACTCTCCCCCAAAGCAACATACCTTTTGACTTAAATTTTGAAATCAAGATATTTTTAAAATATATAGGTTGATTTAATCTAGCAGCTTTTCTTTTTCTTTTTTACATATTTGAGAAGTGTTTTAATTTGAAGTGAGCAATCCATGGGTGTTGCATTGATTAGAGATATAGAGATACTTCAAAGATTCTTGGACAGTCTTCTACTTAAGAAAAATTTTAAATATCCTAATCAATTAAGTCATTGGGTGATTCTAAGCTCACACAGAGATTAACATATTAAAATTTTAAATATCATTTAAAATTATCTACTTTTGTAAGCATTTTACATTGAAAAAATTACTTTCAAACTATTTTTCCAAAGCATTGGTCATCATCACTTTTTTGGATTATTTTTACTAATTTTTTTTTATTTTGCATACCATCCACAGTTTTCCCTCCCTGCTCTATTCCCATTCCCTTCCCCCACCTACTTTCTACATTACCCATCCACTCCTCACAAAGGGTAAGGCCTCCCATGGGAGTCAATAAAGCATGGCATATCAAGTTGAGGCAGAACGATGCTCTGCCCCCCTGCATACAGGCTGAGAATCTCATCATAGGGAATAGGTTCCAAAAAGCCAGCTCATGCACCAGGGACAAATCCTGGTCCCCACTGCTAGGGGCCCCACAAATAAACCAAGCTACACAACTGTCACCTACATGCAAAGGGCCTAGGTTGGTCACATTCAGGCTCCCTAAGTGTTGGTCTTCAAAATCCCAACACAAGTATCCACAGACCTTGAAAGAACAATACTTAACTTTATGGAAAAGAAAAAAACCTAGGATATCTAAAACAATCCTCTACAGTAAAGCAACTTCTGGAGGCATCACCATCCCTGACCTCAAGCTCTACTATAAAGCTATAGTAATAAAAACAGCTTTGTATTGGCATAAAAACTGACATGTGGATGAATGGAATTGAATTGAAGACCCTAACATTAATCTGTACACCTATGAACACCTGATTTTTGACAAAGATGCCAAAACTGTACAATGGAGAAAAGGAAGCATCTTCAACAAACAGTGCTGGCATAACTGAATGTCAACATGTAGAAGATTGCAAATATATCTATATCTGTCCCCATGCACAAAACTCAAGTCCAAGTGGATCAAAGACCTCAACATTTATCCAGCTACACTGAACTCAATAGAAGAGAAAGAAGGAAGTAGCCTAGAATACATTGACATAGGAGACCACTTCCTAAATATAACACCAGTAGCACAAACACTGAGAGCAACAATTAATAAGTGGGACCTCCTGAAACTGAGAAGCTTCTGTAAGGCAAAGGACATAGACAATAAGACAAAACAACAGCCTACAAAATGGGAAAAGATCTTCACCAACCCCACATCCAACAGAGGGCTGATCTCCAAAATACATAAAGAACTCAAGAAACTAGACATTGAAATACCAAACAATCCAATTAAAAAAAGGACTAGAGATCTAAACAGAGAATTCTCAACAGAACAATCTCAAATAGCCAATAATATTTAAGGAATTGTTCAACATCCCTAGTCATCAGAGAAATACAAATCAAAATAACTCTAAGATACCTTCTTACACCTGTCAGAATGGCTAAGATCAAAAACACAAGTAACAGCTTGTTCTGGAGAGGATGTGGAGCAAGGGGAACACACCTCCACTGTTTGTGGGAGTGCAAACTTATATAGCCACTTTGGTAATCTAGCAGCTTTAATCCAGTGTCTCTTAGCAGCCATCATTCCTTCGCAGTCAAAAAATTCAAAGACAACACAATAACATACAGTATTCAGACTCTCTGTGTATTTTCCATCTTTACATGGCTTTTTAAATATTACTTTACTCTCTTTTTAACAATTTTATTATTTTTAAACTATATTTTTTCATCTAAGACTGTATATACTCTTTCTCTTCTCTCTCCCAATTCTTTCAACATTTTTAAACACACTATAAAC
>LZPO01009144.1:0-15686 GCA_001675575.1 Neotoma lepida
GTGTCTTTTCCCCTCCATGGTGCCTTGTTCTTCCAGAGATGACCATAAATGACAGACAGTTTTAGAATAGTGATGACTGCCCTTCACACACACACACACCACAAAATTAAGCTAAATACCATCTTCCAAGAGTAGTTCCCTGGCTCCTTTAATTATTATGCAGTTGATTTTGCTATAGTTCAGAAGTCTTCTGCAGCCATGCCACTGCATGGACATTTTCTTGATTCCTGGGATGGTAAATTTTTTGTTTCATTATCTCTTCCCTTGATAAAGAACTCCTTAAGGATGCCCTTGAATTCTCAAGACCTAGGTACCTCACATAGTAGAGATTTCACATAACTCATAATTGCTGATACTTCCCAAGCAGCTACTTGTCCAGTGGTTTTTACGTGAATAATAAATACCGCTTGGCTGGGGAAGTTTTAGCTCCATGAGCCAGGCTTGGGTCAAGGTCCTACAGGAAAGGTCACTCTTTCTCCACTGTAATAATCAGCCATGATCACAGACTGTGGTAGTTTGAATGTAATTGGCCCCCATAATCTAAAAAGGAGTTGCACTATTTTAGGTGGTGTGGCCTTGTTGTAGTACATGTGGCCTTGTTGGAGGAAGTGTGTCACTGTAAGGGCATGCTTTGAGGTCTCTTTTGTTCAAGCTTCACTCAGTGTGACAGACAGTCCACATCCTGTTGCCTTCTGATCAAGATGTAGCCAGCACCATGTCTGCCTGCATGCCACCATGCTCCCCACCAAGATGATAATGGACTGAACCTCAGAACTGTAAGTGAGCCACACCAAATAAATGTTTTCCTTTTGTAAGAGTTGTCATGGTCATGGTGTCTTTTCACAGCAATAGAAACCCTGACAAAGACATAGATGGATACCAATAACTTTACTATAGGAAACTAAAAATTCCTTTTTCACTATTGCAAAAACACTGATGGTTGGTTGCTCCTTCACTTTAGAAAGCTAGACTGCAGGACATTTACATCAAGAGGTGCATGGATACATAAAGGGCCTATAGCTGGGATAATAAAAACTTTAACCTAATATGTTACCAGACTATGAAGTAATAAGTAAGAAAATCATTTTTTTTCATGTTATACTTCAAGCAGCAGCAAGGACAGCATATTGGCCCATTCATACATATACACATGCATGTCCACATGACATGCATGCATCCATTAAAAGCACAGTGTCTCTGTGTATATATAGACAGGGAGGCATTACTGATGAGTGCCCTNNGCAAACTTTTAGCTATTTCTCTGTGTTCTCCTCTCCAAGATGGGTTATTATCAGAATAAAATGAGATGCAGTGTTAAAAAGTATCCATTGCAGCAAGAGGTCCTNCATGGATGAGATTAGAACTTTAGTCTCATGGAAGACCTCCAGCAGACTGCCTACATACTTATAAACAATTCTTGTGACTAATGAGTGCATATCAAGTCCCAAATTCATGTTTCTCTTAACAGCATCCAGGACCCAGCCTTATGATTCAGTGCCGTGACAATTGACAAACATCAGAGTAGGAGGGCTTGCTCTAAAATAATCAGGTCATAAAACCTTGAAAGTAGTTCTGATTACCTCTAGAATCAGGTCCTGAAATCTTCACTTGAAAGGTGTCTTTTCTGTGCCCAGAAGGAAGATACGTTTGTCTCTGAAGACAAGATCACAGAGAGGAATCTTTGTACTCAAGCCTTACTAAATCTTCCTTAGTTTATGAGCATTCCATCATTGTCCATGTCCAATTATAATTCTCAACAGTTTATTGCCCCACCAATCCACCAGGAAAACATACAAGTATAACCTTTTCATTAGATAGTCAATACCTTATGAAGGGTCTAGTATCACAGAAAAATGATCCTAAGTAAGCTTTTCATATTGTAATGTTTTGCTATCCGATAGGTTTTTTCTTTTATTTATAAATCTCAATTATAAAGTTCTCAGCCATGAATTTCAGATAGGTAGAGATNCCTTTTCTAACTAAAACATGGGCATTCCCATTAGTTTTATCAACTTGAAATGTGGACATACCTGGAAAGAGGGAATCTCAATTGAGGCATTGCCTCCATCAAAATGGACTCTGGGCATGACTGGATTGTTTTTTTTCTTTTTGCTAATTGATGTGGTAATGTCATTGTTACTTTTCTATTGCTGTGACATTACTTTTCTACTGTTGTGACAAAGTGCCATGACAAGGGCAACTTATAGAAGAAAACTTCTAATGGGGACTTAGAGTTTCAAAAGTTGAGTCTATGACCATCATGGTGGTGACCATGGCAGCAGAGAGGCAGTCTTGGTGCTGGAGCAGTAGCTGAGAGCTTACATCTGATCCACAAATACAAGGCAGAGAGAAAACTAACTGGGAATGGCATGGGCTTTTGAAACCTCAACCCCTCCCCCAAGTGAAACATCCTCCAATGAGTCCCTTCCTCCTAATCCTTCCCAAACAATTCCAACAAATGGATATTAACCATTAAATATATGAGCCTATGGGGGACATTCTCATTTAAATCACCACAGGTAAGCCCCAATCCACTCTGGGGAATGCCAGCCCTGGAATGGTGGGCCTGAACTGTGTAAGAATGGTAACTGGAGAAACAGACAGAGTAAGTCAGTAGGAGCATTGTCCCAGGGACTCTGCTTCAGTTCTTCTGTTGGCTTCAGTTGATGATGGACTTTAATCTGTCAACTGAAATAAAATAAACCCTTTTCTCCCCAAGTTAGTTTTAGATAGTGTTTTATCACAGCACCAAAACTTAATCTATAACACAACTTAGTACCAGAAAGTAGGTGTTGCTGGGATAAGCCAGATCATGTGGCTCTTATGCCTTGGCCCATATTGTGGGAATAAACCAGTAAAGCATTCCTCCATGGTTTCTGCTTAAGACTGTGCCTTGGATTCTTGCCTAGGCTTTCTGTGAAAATAGTCTGGAACCTGTAAGATGAAGTAAACCCTTTATTCCTTGTGTTAGTTTTGGTTGTGGTGTTTATCACAGCAACGGAGAAGCAAACTAGAACAATACCAAAATGAATATCACAAAGTCTAGCATGTACATTGCCACTGATGTCAAACAAGACAAGGCTCCTTCTTCTTGCTTCAGATATTATATGTTAAACAAATGACTTTCCTACAGTCTTTTTTTCCATTTGTAACTTTTGCTGGTTTTTCCCTGTTTGAAATGCCTTCCAAGTCTAGCACCTCAATTCTGTACTGTGAGATGCTTGTAAGTATAAGAATGTTGACATATGCCTTACTGAGGAAACACTTATGCTAGGTGGCCTTCCTTCAGGAAAGAATTATAGTGCTATTTTCTAATAACTGAGCACCACTTAATTGAAAATATATATCAAACAAGTTGCCTTTAAACACAGACATGCAGAAAGTGAATTGGTTAATGAAGATAGTGTGACCAGGGACTTGTGGAAATCTGATTCTGTATATCCCACTGTAGTAATACTTCTTTGTTTGATAGCTTACTATTTATAATATTTTGTAGCACATCACTTCAACAAATAACTAGAGCCATCTGTAACTAGCTATGATAAGTGTAGGAAGGAATTCACTGACTACAGAAATTAATCCTTAGGGTGTTGACAGCCAGATGAGAAAGGGGAAGAAAGGGTGGATGAATCATAGCTACTAAGGATGGGTAGACATTGCTTAGATAACTGAAGAACACAACCNGTCTGGGTGGGGGATGTGTTCTGGACAGAGAAAGCAACTTGAGTTCCTTGAGAGAGTTCCTTATGATGGACTCATGACATAAGGAAGGACAATTAGTCATCTGGAACAGGTCCACAAAATACCACTCATTCTGTGCCTTAAGGTACACAATCAAAGCCAACAAGGTTGATTCCATCAGAGAACTATGATAAAGAATTTATTTCATGTCAATTTGGTTTCTGGTTGTTTGGCTATAACCTGTGTGTTTCTTGGCTTTCATGATTTCACTTGTACATCATATTCTCTCTGTGGTTGACTGAGTCCATATTCCCCTTGTTCTAAGGACAGCAGTCATACTGGAATCGGGGACTTCTGTATGACTTCTTAACAATGCAAGTCTGCTAATACTTTTGTTCAAATAAGGTTATATTATGAGATGACTGGGAGCTAAGAGTTTAAAATCAAAATTTTGGGGAAAAATAGATCAAGCCACACAAAGGAAGAAAGACAGCAACCAATGGTTGAGAGATTTGGTGCTGGGTCCTGCCTAAGAACTCTGATAAGTGTGGACTTGACTCTAAAGGCAGTGTAGGGGGGAAATGTGCTTTAGTGGACAACTATACTCTGCCTAGTGATACTTTTTGAGATTATATGATGTTAGTTTTCTATTGTCTTTGACCTATTTTAACATTTTGCACTATAATTCACAATACCAAATAATTCCTATAGACAAATGCAACTGACTTACCAAAATCATGCTTGAATTTTTATTCATAATTTGCATATAGTTATGACAGCTGTTGGATTCCAGTACTTTCACTGATTAATGAGCAGAAGATAATTATTAACACACGTTCTTTTTTATANGTAAATAAAAGTTACTGTTTTTGCCTTTTTTTGAAAAACCATGTTGCATAACAATGTGAAGCCTTCAATGAGTAACAAGCCAACAAAGGAAAACATGTGCGGGTGAGTCAGGTTATACATCAGATCCACTATTAAGAGGAAAAATGGTTTCTTCTTAATCAATGAAGATGAACTTTATAAGCCTCATGTTTTTGGAAATGAAGGATGGTTGAGAATAATGATGAGGTATGACTTACCTCCAAGAGCCAATTTTGCTAATATGACATAGACAAATGTTGTTAATAAACTCTTTTAGACTATGACCTGATGAGACAGAGACCCTCCAGCATCCCACTGATTGTCTGAACTGTTTGTCCTCCCCAAATTATCTAGACACTACGGTAAATATTGATNTGAAGTTTGACCAAGACCCCATATGATTATAAAATTAGTTCCAACTTAAAAAGTCCCCCACCCATAACTTGTCTATTCTTCACTGTAAAAGTCTAATATAAAGCAACCCCACCAAGCAACTTTAGTCTGGGGTGTTCTTGCTAGTCAATAATTCAAATAAAATGAATTTCTTTAATTATTAGATTCCAAAGTAGAATTCAAGTGCCTTCAAAGAACTCAGGAAAGATATCTTGGGTTTAGTCAGCAGATTCAGGGACATTCTTTCATTCTTTCCTTTCCCTCCTATGTTACAATGACAGCTCTATACCTCCTCCCCCCCTGCCACTTTTGAATGGGGTTAATAGATTTAAGAGAGTATAATTGTCTGTCCCAATTTGGGCTTGAAACTCACAGAAATGCCCCTGCCTCAGTCTCCAGGTGCTGGGATTACAGGTGTGCACTCTCACATCAGGCAGTTCTCTTTAGATATATGTAGTTTTCTTCATCTTGTGATTTTTATAACTACTGGGTAATTTCTATTGTGACCCCCTACAAGAATACTGGTATCTCCCTGCTCAACAACCTTGTGATAAAAATAAAAACATCTCAATATATTTAATTATTTATAACTTAAGCTAAAAAGTAATTTACAGCTATATAAATAAATGGAAAGAAAATGTCTGACAGTGACATTAAGCTACATGGTGTTTTGATCTTTGATAGCACTTGGTGTGTAGGTGCTTCATGTGATCTGAATATGTTTNGAATGCATCTCCATACTCATATTAACAGTCAACTCCAGAATTTCTGGAAATTCTTTTCACTGTACCAAATACAAGTTTTTCCTGTGGAAGGAACCCCTTCTAAAAACAAATCTTCTCCACCTTGATTGAACAGTCAACTCATGACTTGAGAATCTTTCTATGGAACTGGAAACATGTGAGGTCACTCAGGCTCAGAAAAGCAAGCACCCTATCCTCTCTCATATGTAGATCTCAGACTCTAACTATTAAATATGTTTGGCCATGTGGGCATTAACGTAGATAAAGGACAAGAAAGAAGAGAGGGTCTGAAGAGATTGGGTTCAGAAGAGGNTTCAAAAGAGGTGGTAAAGAAAACAGTAGATCAAAGAAGAAGGGGGAAGACTATGGGTGGAAGAGTACAACAGGGAAAGGGGTTGGGAGATGGCATGAAGAGTCAACAAAATTATATATATGTGAGAATTCTGTATGGAAACCTATATGTGGTGATAATTTATCTGTGTTTCCTAATAAAATTTATCTGAGGGTCAGAGGAAAAATGGAGCCGCCAACCACTAGTAGTAAACAATAGCCATGCAAGTTAGCACACGCCCTTAATCCATTTGGTTCTCTGTGACTCCAAGGTCACATNGGGAACTAGCAGTAGGAGGTGGTGGCACACGCCTTTAATCCCAGCATCAGCCTTAGAGTTCTGAAGGTCCATGCAGACAAGACAGGAAGTGATGTAGCTTGGTGAGGATAGCAGATGGACAGGCATAAAAAAGCCAGGTTAGACCGGAACTCTCTCTCTTTGCTCCGCTTCGCTCCTGGGAAGTAGAGGCAGCGTTGGTGAGTGGTGGCTTGCTCCTAATTCCTCTGATCTCTGTCAGATTTTCACCCNTATTTCTTGTTCTGCGTGTTTATTAATAAGACTGGTTAGAAGTTCTTCTTACACCTATACTTTGTAAAACAACTAAAAATAAAGTCTCAGCAGTCGCATCTGAAGGATCAGTGTTTCTCTGTAAAGACATTTAATGAAATCTTGCACAAAGACCAAAATATGTAAAATAAAATATCTTTATAAGTGATTTTTTTCTGTTGTTTATAATTCTTTTTTCATCCTCAGAAACAATCTCAGCTCAACAAGAAAGAGACTTCGCCTTTTTCCATTTCATTTGAACCAGGGATTTGCATGTTCTATGGATGAGATGATTACAACCATGAAAAACAAATGTATATTTCAGGTGAGTATTATACATAAGTCATAAGCTTTACTTATTCAGCGTCTGTGTGGAACACTTAGAATTCATAAGGTACACTGCTGTGTCTGTTGGTACTTTTTATTTTATTATTTGCTATTGTTACACATGCATTTGCTTTTCCAGCTCATGCCCTTCAGCATAGGATATGAGCCTTGCCTTCTGGTAGTCACTAAATATCCAAGAATAGTGGCAGACATTGACACGCAAAANAAAAATGATTGATGCTAAATTGCTTATCTTTTGAGTAATGGCTTCTTGGTGGGTGACAGTGAGAATTTACAAATCCCTGTGTTTATTAATTGTTAATCTTTTAAATAGTGGGCTGAATAGTAAACTAAATAACCTCAGGGCATCCCATTGGAGAAAACTGGATTAAAGTCCTGTTTTTTTTTTTTCAGAAGAAATACAATGAATTCAATGTTTAAAAAAAGCAGTAATCTTAATTTCTATTGTTCTTTATGTGAAAAGGCTATCGTGGACATAAGAAGGCTGAGTTTGAAAGTTCAATAGGTTAAGAGATGGAGCCCAGAATTGGAGAAAGGTTTGCAAAGCAGTGGAAGAATTCACACCTACCGACTAATTCTCTGAAACACCAAATTTTATGCATTTGAAGGCTGGTAGGGTCATTTATGTGATTTGAATCTCAGAGTGACTTCATAAAATCATTCTGTCTTTCTTCCCCTTTCCTCCCCATACTCCATCCATCAGAGGTTGTATCTGCACAGACAGTCTTCAAAGTTGAGAAGCTGGCCTGCTTCTTAGGTGTAAATCTCTATTTCAAAAGAGAGACATATCATTGTAATAATAATTACAGAGGAAGAGGTCATGAATCCAAGAAGGAGTTTAGGGGGGAAGAGTTGGAGGAAGAAGGAGGAGTGGAAATAAGGTAAATAGCATACAGTTTACTTGTGCATAAAATTCTCCAAAATAATTTATTAAAAGTAATTAAATGGCATATCGAATCATACTTGGGATAAACAATATCTACAGGCTATGATGTTAGAGGTGTGTGTGTGAGAGAGAGACAAAGACAGAGAGACAGAGACAGAGAGATAGAGACAGAAAGACCAAGAGACAGAGACAGAGGTTCCTGGGGCAATGTCATTCTCTGACCTTAAGCAATCTTTCGTCCCTTAGAGGAGTGCCAGGACACAGCTCATCTCCCCAGCATTACTTTTTTGTCCCAGGTTTTTGCATCTTGAAAGATAGCTTTCTGCTGTACCTGCCTAATGATTTCTACCTGTCAGNCTCAGGCTGGAGTTCATGGTGGAGTTCTTCTATTTTGTTCTTCAAGAACCTGGGAAGTTCCAGGGAATACAGATTCAGGATTGTTTTTCAATCTCCATTTTGAAGAATGTTTGCTCTTCCCTTCAGGATCTGTTCAGACCCCTTGGAAATTCAAAGGCTGCTTGTAGGGCATGTGATTCTCAGGGAATAGGCTGTGGTCTTTGGAGCCAGGGCTGAAATGCAAGGAAATGTTTCTCTGCCTGTACTGTGGATCAAGCCTAGGACCTAGTGTAAGGCAGGCAAGGGCTCCATGTCTGAAGCACATTTCTAAAGCCTGGAAAGAGCTCTTGAGCAGTACCTGGGTTCTGAGTAGTTACCTGTCCTCTCCAGTCCCTCAGGCAGCTCTAACAGGTANTAGAGGGTGATCAAAGTTACAATGAGGGAGGAAGTGAATGATGAAAACTCCGAAATTATTCTTTTGGCTGGGCCTCGATTGATTACACTGTTTCTGCCATAGCCCTTCTCATCTGGGCTGATAATAACCTCTCCATGGAGACTATCCTTCCTCAATGCCTGCAATCCCATGGCTGAACAAGAAGTACTGTATGCCAATCTTACCCCAACCCTTCTTCTTCTTGTATTGTTCAATTCTGCACACACACACATGTACACACACACACACACACACACCTGCCTTTGCCACTCCAGTATTTTTCAAAACATGGTGGGCCAACTCCAGATATTACAGTTCAGATTATAAAGAAAACAGAGACCTAAGTGAATGAATTCCAAATAAATGGGTCCTGAATGAATAAGGGCAGGTTCCTGGTCCTCAGGTGATTAGGGAAGGATGTGTTGACTCTGGTCACAAAGCTTGGAAAGATAGAAATTTGAAGCAAAGCCATATATGACTCTGTGGTCTGTGGCTTATCAGTCACTCCCTTTATATGAAAACACTGTAAAGTGTAATGGATGAATGTGTTGTATAAAACAAATGCCACTCTAGTTGGTTATGGTCACTTTTCTTTTAACTTTAAAAGAAATAAAAATAAAAATATTTTCCTACTCCCCACAAAAATATAGTCTAAGGCCATGTTCCTACTGTGGCAGTGAAGCAGCCAGCGCCAACTTGAAGGAGGATGAAGGAGATATGTTTTGGAGGAAGAGTGAAGACCAGGAATATAACACATCTACCTCTTGGCTCTTAACTGAATTATAAAACAGAAAAGAAACACCAGGCTGTGTGTGAGAGGGATAGTTTTGATACGGAGATAGACACGCTGCAGAACAGCACAGAGATGAGAAGCCACTCAGAAGTGAGGCAGAGCCTTCGTTCTGATCTCACAGCACAATTCCAGAAGGCTCCTTAAAGGAGTGAGAGGAGAAGAGAGAAGCAGCTGGAAGGGAACCAAGTCAGACAGAGGACAGTGCAGCCAAGTGAACTTGAGAATTCAGGTAATAATGGATGTAAGCACTAAATTAAAGAACCTCTAGAATGAAAGAGAGGGGGAGTCAAAATTGTCGCTCCAGAGCCTTCAATTTCAGATATGTATCAGTTGCAGAATTCTGAAAGCAAATACTCCTACCATGAAGAAAGGAAGGCTTGTCTGGGCTGGAGCTGAGATTTGGTAAGAGGGAAAAAAGATTCAAATGAGAAATAAAACAGCTGGACTTCCATGTTCTTAGCGACACCAAGTAAAACCAGAGTACAGCTGTGCAAGTTTGTCTCTTTTGTCATAAAATAAAATAGAAGTGTTATTCTGCTTTGGCTCTTCACAGAAANTTGTGGGACATTGAGCCATGTCTTACTTTTGAAATTATTACAGATTTTTTTCAATGTTTGAGGATGCCAGTTTGGAATAATATCCCTTCTCNTATATTCGAATCATACCTTTATCTTTTCCCGGTAGTTATATATTTCACCTCCCTTTTTGGTAGTGCTATAAAGACATGGTGAGCAGAAAATCTACAAAACCTGAACTGTTGCTGCCAGGTGGAATCAGGGCTGTGTTCCTGGAAACATCTGGCACAATATTGTCATTAAATTATGAATTTATTGACTGCTTGGTCATTGTTTTATTGCTGTGAAGAGACCTCATGACCAAGACAACACTTATAAAAGAAAGCATTTAATTGAGGGCTTCAGAGTACATACATCTAATATGTACAGCTTCAGAGAGTTAGTCCATTATCATCATGGTTGGGAACACAGAAGCACACAGGCAAACAAGGTACTGGAGAAGTAGCTGAGAGCTACATTGTAGACGAATTTCTAAACGATCTTATTAAATAAAAAACATGGATCCAGAAATAGGGGTGAAAACCTGACAGAGATCAGAGGAATAGGAATGGCCACCAGCCAACCTCACCTCACCAATGCTGCAGCTTCCAAAGAGAGTGACTTCCTGTCTAAGCAGGCTTATATGCCTTTCTATTCTGCTAACTCATTTCCTCTCTCTGCCAAGCTACATCACTTCCTTTCTGTCTGTACAGACTTCCAGGCCTCTATGGTTAGTGCTGGAATTTAAGGTGTGTGCCACTACGCTTGGCTCTGTTCCCTGTGTGACCTTGAACTCACAGAGATCCAGACAGATCCCTGCCTGCCACGTAATAGGATTAAGGGCATGTGCTACCATCGTTTACTTCTATTTTTGCTTATAGTGGCTGACTTTTTTCCTCTGATCATCATTTACTTCTATTTTTGCTTATAGTGGCTGACTTTTTTCCTCTGATCATCAGATAAATTTTATTGAGGGACATGAATAAAATACCACCACACTACATCCTTGTCCTCAGGCAGCAGACAGACACAGAGAGAAAGATGCTGGGCTGAGTGTGGGCTTTAGAAACCTCCAAGACCATGTGACACACTTCCTCCAACAAGGCCATACCTACTCGGAACAAGGCCATGTCCTTTTCCAATAGTGTCACTCCCTGGTGACAAACCATTCAAATATATGAGCCTATGGGGACCATTCTTATTCAAACCACCACATGGACATCTTCTATGTTTCTGCATAAAAGCCTCTTAATTAATATATACTATTGACTAATTAACACTGAGCTTATGGTCACCAGTGCAGTAACTACTGTCTAAAAACAACTTATCCAACTCAGGAGTTTCTACATAAAGCACACCATAGCTTTGAGTTCTTAACAACCACATAGGAATTTCATTTTAAACGTTGAATACATCAACATACGGCACAAAATTACAAATGCACAATCTCAAATAAAGCACAAAAAGGACACGTTTACAGAATGAAAGCTGAAAAGGGAAGATCCGTGGGTTAGCCTCTGCTGAGAATGTAAATTCCAGCCTTCATGTTTTTCCACTCTACATTAGTGTGTGTTGTGGGATTGCAAATACATTTAATCATGCAGACAAATTTGCAGTTGTAGCATCCTTGAGTTATGGCAACCAATGGTGTTTTTCCTTGGAAGGAAAAAAAGCTCTATTCTAGGCATGATCCACATAGAAGTTCTTTCAGAAATGAGGATCATGATCTCATAGGTGTGGATTTATTCAGTAAGCACAAGGATCTTCATTTTTCATGAAAAAGGCTCAAACTGCCTTGAGCATACTAATCTGGATTCCTCATTTCTTGTCTTTTGCAGCTTCAGAAATCTAATCCCTGTACCAAACATAGTAAGTTGCCCATGGTCATGCTCATAATTATGGAATTATATAGCTGCAACTTCAATACAGTTCCTACATATGTCATCCAGGTGATGCCTTTCTGAGATGCTCCAGGCACTGAGTCATTATGGTCCAAGCAGCCAGGGAAACTGTGAGTTGCCCTGGCTACTCCTTGATTCTACCTTTTCTACCCTTTTCTCAATACTCTTTGAGGTTTTTGAAGACATCTCTAAATGCCTTGAAAACTTTCTAACAAGTTATGATAGGAGCTAATTCCACTTTTTCTGTCAGGTCTATGTTTGACACATTTCACATCTCCTGTGTCCTTTCTGTGTTCAATGCCTTCCTATGGCATATCTAATACTCTAGAATAAGCAGAACTTGTGGGAGTGGCCAACAAATGAATGGTCCAATTTGAGGCCTAGCTGTGAGAGGGAGCCCATGCCTGACCCTGCCTGGATGGACAAGAGCCAGAGGCTGGACAGCCCAGAGACTCAGGAAAGAACCAAATACAGCTGGAAAAAGAAGAAAGAAAAAATATTTCAATGAAATGATTCCTAATGATATTCTGCCATACCCATAGATCAGTGCTTAGCCCAATTATCATCAGAGAGGCATCATCCAGCAACTGATGTGAGCAGATGCAGAGACCCACAGCCAAACACTAGGCAGAGCTCAGGGAACCCCACAGAAGAGGGGAGGAAGGATTGTAGTAAGCAGAAGAGTCAAGGACACCATGAAAACATAGCCCACAGAATCAACTAAGCAGGGCTCGTAGGAGCAACACTCATAGACCCTGTATGGGTCTCAGATAGATCTTCTGCAAATGTAGTATGGTTGTATAGCTGGGTGTTCTTGTGATACTCTTTTTTTGTTTTGTTTTGTTTTTTGTTTTTTGAGACAGGGTTTCTCTGTGTAGCTTTGGCGCCTTTCCTGGAACTCACTCAGTAGCCCAGGCTGGCCTTGAACTCACGAGATCCGCCTACCTCTGTCTCCCGAGTGCTGGGATTAAAGGCATGTGCCACCACCGCCCGGCTCTTGTGATACTCTTAACAGTGGGAGCTGGGGATGTCTCTGACTCTTTTGCCTGCTCTTGGGACCCTTTTCTTCCTACTGGGTTGCCTTGTGTAACCTTGAAATGAGGATTTGTGCCTAGTCTTATTGTAACTTGTTATGCTGTGTTCAGTTGATATCCCTGGGAGGCCTGCTCTTTTTTGAAGGGAGATGGAAGAAGAGTGAATTTGGGGGAGAAGGAAGGTATTGGGGGGGGACTGAGAGGTGTGGAGGGAGGGGAAACTGTGGTCAGGATGTTATATATAATAGGATATCAATAATTATAATAATAATAATAATAATAATAATAATAATAGTAATAGTAATAATAATAATATCAAGTTTTCTTGTTGGGAATATTCCATCTTCAAGATTCTTTCTTTCTTTGTTTCTTTCTTTTTGGTTTTTTGAGACAGGGTTTCTCTGTGTAACAGTCTTGGCTGTCCTGGAGCTCCCTTTGTAGACCAGGCCGGCCTCAAACTCCCTGAGATCTGCCTACCTCTGCCTCCCAAGTGCTGGAATTAAAGGTGTGAGCCACTATTGCCCAGCTTCCATCTTCTAGATTCTTATTTCTGTCTCCTTTGGATACATTTTTTTTTCTACAAGAGTCAATGGTTCCTGTTTAAGATATATTTCTTTATATATCTTCTTCATGCTCTATCCTTTTCCTAAAAGCTGTCCCTCTTTCTCATTGTTTTACTTCAAGAATTAACTCATTCCTGTAGCCCTCCTTGATCTTCAGACACAACTTTTCCAAACTTCTAGGTATCATTGGAGTTTCTGTACATAATGATATGAATATATTTGCATTCTCATCTTATGTAAGTGGCTGGGAGCCAAAATTAATTTATCTTTGTATCTTCCACTGCAGAACAGCATGCATATTTATTATTGCACCTGACATCTATTAACAGTTTCAGCAGATATTTATTGGACATCTGCCACAAGCCAGACATGCTGCTGGAGATAAAATGAACTCCAAAATAGAGCCTTGCCTTGTGTGAGTGCAATCTCACAAGGAAGGAAATCAAACAACAACAACAAAAAAGTTATAGTCACATGTCTGTTAAGGTGATTGTGTTCTTAGAAATGTGGTGCAATTTGAGTTTTGTCATTGTGAAACCATTATAAACTATAGTTACATAGATCTTTATGGTATAATCCATTTGAAAAACTTACACCTGAATATATATATGTACATATATATATATATATATATGGAATACACATCCTTTAGAATTATCTCTCTATCTATATCTATATCTCTCTATCTCTATATAGATATATATAGAGAGATATCTCTATATATATACATATATCTACATAGAGATAGAGAGATATAGATAGATACAGAGAAATGTTTATACATTGTTATATAATACATTACATATTTTATGTGTGTTTATAATACATTGTTAATCCTGGGACCACTATAATCTCTACAAAGTGAAATTAAATTAAGTTCATAGAAATGATTCCATTGTTAGATGTAGAAAGTACAAGTTCTATGAGATTGCTCCTGGTACAACATACCATACTGTTTACAATGAAGTTTTTTTTTATAATTATTATTATACTGGAATAATGATAAAGAATATAGCACAGTAAATATTGAAGCCAATTAGACTCTTCTATTATCATTATTAATTACTACACACAGTGTGTGCTGTATTCTCACAGGCCACCATCCTTAGCACAGCCACCAAAAATGTGTTGTGCTACAGTACTAATAAAAGCCACAGCATTGCTGGGTACTAAGACATATTTACTCCGTTATACTCTTCCAGGATGTATCTGTGATCTCTCATTGACTGAAATGTCTGTATACAATGTGACCAGAGCTATTCTTCATTACTCATTAATTTCTTATTTTGTTAATTTGTCTACTTTCTAAAGTATGTGTATAATACCTGGTATAGATAGATTTAGTTGTCAGTTTGGCATGCCTGATAAAGACATCATGCTTTGGAAAATCAGACTTCTCTGGCTTCCCAACATTTTAGGTATTCATCAAAGAAATCATATATTCTGTATCACAATTAGAACTATTTTTATAAAAATAGGGTAACAAGAGCACTAGTTGCTCTTCCAGAGGCCACAGCTTTGTTCCCAGCACCCACATAGGGTGGACCACAACCATTTGTAACTGAAACTTCAAGGGATCTTGCATTCTCTTCTGTCCTTGGTGGCATCTTTCCCCACCCATACAAAGAAATAAAAGTAGAATAAAATCTTTTTGAAAAGAGTTGCTTCACTAATTTATTGAAATCATTAAATAAAACAATATACATACAACTGTTTTTCAAGTGCTGTCTCACTTCCTCCTTCTTTATCTTCAGATGTATTCCAAGCTAAAGTAGGCAATAGGTGTTCTTGTGTCTTAGTTCCAAATTACTACTGTCTGGTGGCTTAACCACCACAGCTAAGGATGCTAGAGATAGAATGTCACCAGGGTCAGGGCCGGGGGGGGTTGTTTTCCAGGTTGCAATCAATTCTCTTTGTGTCTTCTCATAACAACAGTTTCAGAGAGTTCTTTGGCCTCTTCTGGATTCTTATGTATGAGTTCTCATCTCCTTCATGAACATTCTACTCTCATGACCCAGTTTATTCACCTGATGGAGATATTGTTCTGTATGCTGTGAAAATGTGTTGCTCTGATTAATTGATAAATAAAATGCTGATTGGCCAGTAGCCAGGNAGGAAGTATAGGTGGGATAAACAAACAAGGAGAATTCTGGGAAGAGGAAGGCTGAGTCAGGAGATGCCATTCTGCTGCCCAGAAAGCAACATGTAACTGCGCACAGGTAAAGCCACGTGGAACACGTGGCGACATAGATTTGTAAAATGGGTTAATTTAAGATA